>JANHFO010005834.1:36800-60773 GCA_032468095.1 Pareas carinatus | reverse complement strand
GCTCGGATGCGGGGAAGGAGCCCCCCCCCCGCCGGCGCCGGCCTCGGTTGGGGAAGCGGCAGCAAGCGGGGGATCCCTCCTCTCGCCCTCTCTCCTCCTTTCTTCCCCTCCTCTCCCCCTCTCTCCTCCTTTCTTCCCCTCTTCTTTTCCCTCTCTTTCTCCCTCTCTCCTCTCTCCTCTTTTCTCTCTTCCCTTCTCTCTCTTCCTCCCCCTCTCTCCCCTCCTTTCTCTCCCCCTCTCTTTCCCCTCCTGTTCCTCCCTCCCTTCGCTTCCCAAGGCAGAGGACTCTGTCCCTGTGTGTGTGTGTGTCCCTTGAGAGTGTGTGCTGTCCCTGTGGGTGTGAGGTGGTTGTTGGTGTGGATCTTTTGTCAGCCACCAGAGAGATTTGGCGACCCCGGCGGTGCTGGTGCACACAGATGGACTGCAAAGGGGGGCTCCCTTTTCTCCCCCGAGCCAGAAAAAACGGACAGAAAATGATGGAAAGGCAGTGCTTTTCTCTCCCTCCCTCCCTCTTTCTCTCCCCCCCCTCTCTCTGCATTCCCCCCTTTCTGCCCAGTTTCCCTTCCCCAGGAAAAAGCACACACACAGGTTGCCTCCACTTGTAAGAGTCCCATCCTGGCATGTTTCACAAGGGTTTGGTGTGCCAGCAGAGACCACTGCACCTCTCCATAATAGACAGTGCCATTTACTACTACTACTACCACCACAGTCGGAAGGAGGGAGAGCCCCTGCAGAAGTGCGTCTTTGGTTGGCCATTCATCAGCAAATACCCCCTCCTCTCTCCACTGCCACCCCCGCTGCATTGGATGAATGGAGCTCTTTGGAAATTGTATGCAAATGGTAGGGGGAACCTGGTGGTATTCCTCAGTGGGAAACCCCCCCCCCACTCACCATGGCTTTCTGCAGTGGCTGTATTTTTATTCCTGAAAAGGAGCTTGGTGTGTAATGCCTGCACATTCATTATCCTTAAGTTATGTCAGGTGCAGTGGCATGCGGACCTAACCTTCAATCTTGTGGGTGTGTAGTGCGATCCTGGACTTGTTTACTTCTAAAAACCTGGGCAGGATGGGAAGCTTGTCTTAGCAATTAGTGAGCTGCCCACGTAAATGGCTTTTTGTGTTGCGGAAAGTAAAGTTAATTAACTGCCTGAGGAATGTGTAAGTTACAGCCCCTCGTTAGGGAGGTGCAATGTGATTTGAACCTGCAACATTTCGGATTTGAAATGCTTTAAATTACAAATGTGCATTCTCTTATCCTGCAGTATAAGAGGCTGGGTTCCTTATAATGCAGTAATGAGACCTGATATTAAAACAGATAAAAGCAGATCCGGATGTCTAAAACAGCCTCATATGGTTACGCTTGATTTTTTTGACATTACTCCACGCATCAGGGTACTTACTTTATCTGGCATGGATTTTTTTTTATTTCCAGTGTATTATATCTGTAGTTGTCTCAGCTTTTCAGTACCTGTAGTATTTCTGGTGTATCCTGTGATTATGGTACATGGCTGAAATGGAAAAAATTGTCAGTGTATATTTTTGGTAGTGAGCGTATACACACACAGGGAATGTTGATTGGAGTACATTTCTTTACCATTTAACTGAATATTACCTCAGATTTATGTTCATGTAAATCAGAATAATGCTGAGAAAAGACATTGCAAACTGCAGATGGCTCTTATTTCAGTTATTTTCATATCTTCCAGTTGGTTTAATTACCACTTTAAATATGCTGCCTGAGGATGAGGCCAGTTGTAGTCCAAAACATTTAGAGGGCAACACATTGGGAAAGGCTGAAATTCTGAATAAATAGAACCTATGAAAACTACGCTGGTTTTAGTTTATGCCTTGTGATATTTACCTTACTAACAGTTTTCAAGTATTTATTTGAACCTAGCATCCTTGTGTATTTCCAGTCTTGTGAGTTTAGATGATCGACATCCAAAAGTCCTGACATAGCAGTAGGTTGTGGCTACTGATATTGTAGTTTGAAAAGTCAGTCATAAATGGATATATTCTTTGAATGTTTACATCTTTGGAGAGTGACTTGCTACTTGAAATGTTTCATTTTTTTATTTACTTTTGTTTATGTGCTATTCTGCAACATAATTTCTTTGTATGGCTGACAGCATAAAGCTAGCAATCATAAGAAGTAACACTAAAGAAAAAACATCAGGTGATTAAAATAAAGAGCAAGGGAATAAAAAGCAGAATCCACAAATGGCATTAAAATTGAAGCTGTTTAAAAGACTGAGATAAAAGGTACTAAAGAGGTAATAAACTGAATGTCAGGTAGTTTCTTGAAGAAAGGAATTACTATTAGGCTGCTGCTGAAAACAATTCTCTTCTATTGTAATTGCTCATTGTAAGTTTCCATCTCTGATATTCTGTGAAGTTCTCAAGGTAGATTTAGAACTAGTGGCTCCAGATTTAGTCCCTATAGCTCCGTCTCCACCAATCTGAATTGATCTAATACACCAGAGCATCTAAGGAGAAGCTCCTTATAATCCTGCACTTCAAGGAGGTGAAAAGAGCTGAAGTCAGGAAGCAGCACTTTTCAATGGCACCACCAATGTTTTGCAATACAGGTAGTCCTCGACTTACAACCACAATTGGGACCAAAATTTCCATTGCTAAGTAAAGGTGACTGTTAAATGAGTCATGCCTGATTTTAGGACCTTTTTGCCATGATTGCTATGCTAATCAATCATTGCAATTGTTAAGTGTTTCACAAAGCCATTAATTGAATCCAGATTCCCACATTAACTTTGCATATCAGGAGGAGGTTGGGAAGGTCCAAATGGCGATCACATGGCCCTGAGACCCATTGTAAATACATGCCGGGTTTTGGGGATGCTGTGGTGGTCATAACTGCGAGGACTGGTTGTATATCACTTTTTTCAGGGCCACTGTAACTGCCAAACAGTCACTAAATGAATGGCTGTAAGTCAAGGACTGCATTTATTTCCCAAGGAGATCAGATCAGCCTTCTCCCTGATGATGTTTCGAAAGATATTGGGGAGATTTCCAGCTGAGTTCATGACTTTATGATTTTCTGGTTTATTTAATTATGTTTTATGTACTGTGGGTATTTTAATTTTTCATATAATGGAAGCTGCCAAAAGACCTTGGATTGCAGTAGGATATCAACATGACTGATAGGTGTAAAGATAAATAGATAATAAACAAATTCTGTCCTTGAAAATAATCACATTATGGAGGAAGTAGTGGGTATGTGCAACTGTCCCAGTGATCCTATGCACATCAGATCAGATAGTTTAATACAGTCATAGATCAGTACAGATCCTATGGAAAAATTCTCTAGCATAGAGGCAAAAAGGTAGCAACTAACAGAGTGGGTACAGTGGTTTCATCTCTAAATTGTTTCCCTTGAGAATTGCAGATGAGTCACCCAAAAGAGACAACCATAATTCTGTAGCATCTCGCAAGGCAACTGTCATAAGACAAAATTTGTGAGATGGTGAAAAAACTTCCCGACAACAAAAAAAACCCAATCCCTACCACTAAACATTATTGGAACATTGTGCTTTTCAACAAGGTTACTGATTTTTATAATGTGCCTTTATCTTCATGTTCGAATTGCTGCGATCATCAGAGAGCAAGATGGGAGAAATGTAGTAGTATAGTGGCTGGTGTTTCCTTGAATGAAAGGGAATCCTGCCTCCTCCCCTTCCCTCACTAAATTGTAGTGGTCTCAATATAATAGAGGAAGGTGGGGAATATGTGAAAATATCTACACCTCTCTATTGGCTGTGATTGTTGCCATTGTGATAGATAAAATAACACTGGGACTAAGATAAATGGAATTATGGATTAGACCTGAAGTGAACAACTAGAACACTTGTCCCACAAGTGCTTTTTCAAGAGGCAACTGGACTTTCTTGTTTGAAAGAAAGTCCAGTTGCCTCTTGAAAAGGCACCTTTTTGACAGCCATGATCTGAACGACTGAGAATCTCCATAGACAACTAGAACGCTTCTGCTTCTAAAAATGAGTTTCACAACACGGGGTCCCAAGGCAGGATGAAACTATGTAGATCAAGGGACAGAAGTTAGGGTCAGTAGAAGGATCCATTCTTACATGGAAAGGAGAATAAATGGCTTCTCTTGGTGTATTGTTGTGATGAGTGGCTGAGAACTTTATGAAAAAAGGAAAAAACCCTCCAGGTTTTACTGTTTCTTCATAATCTGTTGCAAAAACTGGGTTTGAATAGATCCACTAACAAAAAAAATGCTTATTTTTATAACATAGGTGCAGGGAAAGTTAGCATAGATTGATTAAGAAGAGCAATGTATTTCGCCAGGAATTTGTAAATGCTATGATAGTTTGAGGATCTAGTTTGTCCAGCTCAGTGCTCTGTTTAACATAATTCAAATTATGCTCTCTCCAAAAACATATAATTCAAACTCAGATCTGATTATTTTGGGTCAGTGACCTGGTTTCACATAATGCTTTCTTTGGAGAAAATGTGAGAATTCTTCATTATTCCTTGGTGTCAGATTGGCACTTAGCTAGTCTATCATTGAGCTGGTTCTCGACCATCTGCTCAACAATGAATTAGCTAATCATGAATTACATATTTGAATCATTTTGCATTATAACTTGCTTCATTTGGTTGATGATGACACTTGTGTTTCCACCCATTGTTCCCCACTGAGAGAAGGTTAAAAAATATGGACAGCATTTTAGTTCTGGTAGTACTTGGTGTCTGGATTACTAACTTTGTTTTTTTCACATAGTAATCTGAATTGAATTGAATTGAAACCAATGAGATTGTCTCCCTTCTTGTACTACCCCTCAACACATGCAAATGCCATATTGTTACATTTTTGCTTTTTCATTCAAGAGTTAAATCTCTTGATTTAACAAGGTCATAATAGTATGAAGAGTTATGCATTAAAGCAGAATCTTATTAAATCTGAATGTATTTTTATGCATGCATAGGAATTGTTAGCATGTGTATTTTGTTACTGTTAAGTCACTAAATTGTGTCTTGGTGACCCCTTGCACACCAGGTTCCCCTTTCCTCCAATGTCTCCCTGAGTTATGTATTTTAGACATGCATAAGTAGGAATGGGATTTTATGCAGAAGCATACAATGACCAGACAGATTTTGTCCATCATCTGAAAGCTGCTAATTGAAAGTATAAGGATACTTGCAGATACTTGAGGATTTCCCATGTTAATGGCTTCACAGTCAAAATGCCTGATGCAGCACTATTGAACTGGCAGTGAAGAATACCCTATGAGGGAGAATATGTGTGAGAGGCCCTGCTTTCCCATCTATCAAGGCAGAGATATAATGTATGAGCTTTAGGAAGGCAATTGCCAATTATATACTGAGATTTATTCCTTTGTGATTCTGATGGAGAACAGAGGAAACAGAACTTGATGTCTGTGGTTTACTAAACTAGGAAATTGTGGGTTGTGATAATAAGCAAAAATGTCCAAAATGTGATGGCAGATTTCATTAGGAATTTATCAGTTCATTTATTGTATTTGTATACCAATCAACCAATAGGGGGTCACAGCAGTTTACCACAATACAATATAAGCAATCATACAATTAAAATATAAGGAATCAATAATTACAGAAATTATAAGTGAATAGCAATGACCCTTGATTTATGCTTATTGATTAAAAGTCATGTGCCACCTAAACTTTTTCAGTTGTACTATTGCTTAAACATTGCTTAAATCGTTATCATGCTTTTTTATGACAATACTAATTTGATTGACTTTATTTTTCAATAGTAGAATGTATATGTAAATACACATGCTATAACATTAAAATATGAAGGATCATGCATAGCATAAGATAATACAATAAATTCTTCTTTAATCTCCTTGAAACAGATTATTCATTAATAACTTTATGTTAAGTATACAGTAATACATTGGCCAGAGTCTCAAGAATACTTGAAATCAAATTCCCTGAAGTGGTTATCTATTAGAATTTATTCTCCTTGTATATAACCATGTGTTATAGATGAATGGCTGTATCCATGGAGTGGCTGTTACTTGCCCAATTTAACCTTAAATGTATTGCTACAATGAAACTTGACTACTTTTTGTCTTTGTCTATGAAATGAATATTAAATATTATATTATAACCTTCCATAATAAACAGCGCTACAAGTATTGAACAATTTGATATTTATTTCCCACAAAAATAAGTTAACTAAAACCTCTTGGTATATCAGAGTGGATACCTGCTTAGAACTATGAAAAAGAAATTAAAAATATATTGACTAATTTTTTAAGTGTCAGTTTTGAGTTAGTAATAACTTGGCTCCAATGCACTCATGTCTTTGGGAGATGAACGGGGTTGGAGGACTTGAATTTTTCTGCTTCTGGGTGATACTTTATTGTACATTGCACTGCTTAAAGATGAAAATTGAGAAATCTATTATTTTTCCAAGATGTACTTGGCATAAAATGACATTAATAACACTCATAATATGACTTGAAAGCTAATGGAAATCTAACTAGCATCCTTGTGTTTTTGAGTGAGCATGTATATATATTTACATTGTATTTTTAGTAAATTAATCAAGTCAGAAAGAAGCTTGTAGATTTGAAAACACACAATGTGATTTAATTGAATTGCAGTATGATGCATCTCATTATGAGACTTCAAAGTCCTAATTAAAATAGCGCTTATTTATCTATTTAATAGCTCTTCATTTTTATTTCTTATCCCGTATTATCTTTCTAGCTTTTGCATCTTGTTTGTTAATGTGTTTAGGAGAAGGGCGGTATATAAATCTAAATAAATAAATAAATAAATAAATAAATAAATAAATAAATAAAGTACTTTGTGACTTCCTAAAAAACTTTCCCTGACTCCCCGCAATATGCAGATACTTGGTCAGGCTCTTCAAAGCCCAAAGAAGAATTTGTGTGATTACTTTTCCTTATTATCTCAGTGAGGTGCTAAAGGCACCATTGATGACAAGTTAGGTAAATATATGATAGATTTGTAGCATTGATGTGATGGGCAAAATGTCCCAGGTGTATTTGAAGTCCTGAACAGAAAATAGCATGATGTATATGATCTTAGTCATAGTACTTCTGACTGAATCTTCAAAAGTTTTCTTTTAATCCAGGCAGTGTTGGTTTATTTATAATGTGTGGATCGAGCTATATTGTCACATAGGTTGATAGAATTTGGAAGGGTAGAGATCTATGCTGCTATTTAAATCCAAATTGCCAAAAGTTGTACTAAGTTTTGCTGCTTATTTGTGAGGAATTTCAGCAGGTAACCAAGATCAGACCTATAGTATTATCAGCTGATAATGCATCCGAGGTCAATTGGTGGTTCTTGTCGGTATGGTTGTATTTCAGCCACTTTTCCCTTTGGGAAAAATGTACTGTATCTGTGATTTTATATCAAATGTAGTGATTCTGTACATTTCTACACCATATACAATTTTGAAATTGTAGATGTTTAATCTGAATTTCTTTAGTGGATTTAGTGTCTTGGCCACAGTTTGTTTATGGAATGTTTATAATTCACTTATAAGAATGTAACAACGCAAAGTATACTTTGAAACATAATTGATTCATTGTGGAATATAGTTTTACAGTCTATACCTTGTTTAAATAGTGCACTTTCTAAGTATAATTTTGAAACATCTTGTAGTGATTTAAAATAATCATTTGAAAAAACTTTTAGGCTGAATGTAAGAATAATGGAAGTTCTTTATTTAATGAATATATATATATATATATATATATACTGCTTCTCTATAGTCCTTCCTCAGAATATTGACCGACATTTAAGCATGCTTGTATTTCTGAGGGAAACTTTCTTCATTGAGATCAAAAATAAGGAATTCATTTATCATCACTGGACTGTTACACTGTAGTGTAATAGAGCTAAAAATGTACTTATTGCATATTATAACAGTTAGAAATAATATATCTTGTTTGGGGGGAGATAGTCTAGAAATGAAAATGTTTTATTGATGCACACCTTTCATAATATATTTAAAAATTTCAAAGGGAACTTGCAGAGAAGTTTCTCCTTAGCATACTTTAGGAAAGGAAAGTAACTATTAACATATAGTATTGCTTTTGCTGAACATGACCTTATGACTGTAAGGTAATGATCATCATTAGGAAAATGCATACAATGAGAAATCTTATATTCCTGTTGAGGGTCATATTTAATTGGAAATAATCTGTAGGAACTGCATGCCAGTAGTGAATAGGGAGTTCAACAAGCAGTAAATAAGGCTGGAGTGTGACAGTAAAGCTACAGTATTGTTCTCTCTTTCTGATACCTTTGTCCATCCTTCCTTGACAGATTGCTCCTATCCAAGGTGAAGTGATTTTCTTCAAAGGGCTCTTGAAATTAATTGAGGGCCCTATAAGATTAGGCAAAGGATTACATAACAGATGAAGGCCACAGATTGCTCACCCTTGGTTACACGTTTCTTAGGTTCAAATAGGCAAGATATGCAGCAGTGCTGTATTCTCAGCAAAATTACATGAGGCGAGTGTCATTGGGAAACTCAATAAAGTTACCCTTTCCTAAATGACTTGAGAATCTCAGTAGAGGCTGTATAACTTCTATTTGCACCATGGATTTTATTTTTTAATGAATTGTTTCATTGCTTGAACCTTTCTCAGATTGAGTAGAAATAAAGAGTGCATTCTCTTCAGGGGAAAATAAATTGAAAGGAAAATCTAATATTTTTCAACCATTAGAATAATAGTTTAAAACTAAAAGAAATTGATGAGCATATAATAACCAGGCTAATTCTCCTAGCCTTTTAAAAATGCAGGAATTCCAAAACGAAATGTTTACATGACTCCTGAGCACAGATTGACCTCTTTTTGACACATTCTCAGTTTAAAAGAACATGTCACTCCTCTGTGCCAAACTTTCAAAACAGGTATTACTTTACACTTTAATTAACTGCATACATTTTGAAAGAGAAATAAACTAGTGGGCTTTTTCCACCACAGGCATATAAAGCCTTGCTTCACAGAAGAGAGCACTTAAGCAGGAACAAGGAAGCTTGTGTGATGAGAACTAAGATTGTGTATTTTAGGGGGGGAGAAAGTCTGATTTTGGTGTATGGCTCTTGGCAGTCTCAAACAAAACAGTCAGTGTTCTCAGTTTAGAAAAAAGTATTCCTTAAAACAGTCTTTTTAAAAAGAAAACCCATTAAATGAAATATTTGTAAAATGTTACCTTGTCTAAATAGTCTTCTTTTTGTTGGTAGACCTTTTTATTATTTCTGTGGATGCTTGTTTATGCTTTTATAATATTAAGACTTTAAAATTAGGATTCTGGGTTCAGTAAGTCTTACCTTCCAAGAAGTGAATACAGAATTACAGTCTTAATGTATGTGTGCCCACATATATAAAAAGGAATACCCAATTAATGTTTGGGTAATTTTGCCTTCTTGTTGAACAGTATTTAAAGATCTGTATCCACAGCAGGGGACAGAAAACAGTGCTTGTATGCAAAACTAAATGAAAATGTGCAGCTATTTTATTGTAAATAGCATCCTGTGTTAATAAGACAATTGGGATCTAAGAGCTGTGGTGGCTTGCCAGTCTAATTTGCAGAGGGAACATAGTATTCTACAGACTAGTGCATGACAATGGCTAAATATTGTGATTAAAACATGTAGATTTGGATTTAAGTTCTTCCATCATGAAGTTGACTTGGGACTTTGGATCAGCTACTGTATTTCTGCTTCATGTATGTTGGTAAGAGAGAAAAAAGAGTGGCGATTGTATGGTGCTCTAAACATTAGAGAAAAGGTGGGATAAAACTGTTTAAAAAATAAGGTATAAAATTGTTAGAAACAGTGTAAGGGATGCCTCCCCTTTTGTAGAAGCTTAACAAAAAGCAAACAATGATAAGCATATAAAATGCTGACTCTTAAACCAAGCTATAACTTGTGGATCCTGGTTCTGTCTACTTAATCTTCATTTTCCATATTTGATTATGGTGATGATAATGCTAGCATAGGAAGTTGCCTTAAAAGAAAAAAAAGCTGCTGTGACAAGAAGCTTCCAACATTACATGTTCAAAGAGTGCAATACAAATCTAATTAACTCATGCAATTTTTAGAAAGTCAGCTTATTTCAATTAATCCTATACATAAAATTTGCTGCTGAAGTATATTTTTCAAAATACAGATGGTAATAATTTCAGGTTTCTAGGTCACCATTTATAACTGTTTTACAGTGATTTTTATACCCACCTCCTTCATTCTTGCTCCAGTTAATATATAACCAGGGATCATAGTGGGGGGAAATGGGACTTTTTAAATATAAAGAACAGCAAACTAATGGCAACAAGGATAGCAGTCAGCCTTAGAATTCACAGTACAGGTAGTTCTTGACTTATGTCCTCAATTGAGCCCAAAATTTATGTTGCTAAGTGAGCCAGATGTTAAGTGAATTTTGCCCCATTTTACGAACTTTCTTGCTATAATTATTAAGGGAATCGCGGCAGTTTAGTTAGTAATGCATTGTTAAATAAATCTGGCTTCTCACTGACTTTGCTTGTCAGAAAGTTGCAGAAGGTGATCACATGACCCTGGGACAAATATGAGTCAATTGCCAAGCATCTGAATTTTGATCATGTGACCATGGGGATGCTACAACCATTGTAAGTATGAAAAACGGTCATAAGTCAGTTTTCAGTGCTGTTAAAGCTTCAAACAGCTACTAAATGAACTGTTATAAATCAAGGACTACTTGTAAAGTTACTGAGGTGGTGGATAGGTTTTGCCTTTTAAGTAAAAGAACCAGTAGTCAAGAAATACACTACTAGCATTTTGTAGAGCAGCAACGAAGCTAATAATTTCCCAAGTCTGCCTTGTTTTGAAGATGGGATGACATTTGCTCTTGTCTAGTCTTCTGGAAGCTCAGCAGCTGCTCAGAAGGTTTCAAAATTTCAAAGAATGGTTCTGTGATTAGCTCCACTGGTTCTTTAGGATCCTGGAACATCATCCATGTAACTCAGGAATCTTGAGTTCATTTATACTAGCTAACTTTTCTCTTGCCCTCTCTGCTTATCCTATGCTGCAGTTTCCTTCTTCCCCTAGAGATGTAACAGTGAAAGAACTGGAGCTTCATTTCCCTTCTGAGAGGGAAAAAAGGTGCAAAAGAGGAATGGAAAATTGTGTCTTTTTGTTTATGGAGATTCTCAATCATCCAGATCATCATGGTTGTCCCAAAGGTGCTTTTCCCAAAAGGCAACTGGACTTTCTTGGGTTTTTTGTCTTATTGCCATCAACCATTATCAATTCGCCACATTCTCAAATTTTCAATTAGCAATAATTGAGCCTTGGATAAACCTCATTGACTACGATAACTGCCACAATCTACATATGCCCTCTGAGCATTGATTGGGTAGAAGCTGAATTTAGTATGTCGAGTATACTTAAACATAAAGTGCTTTTGTGATAAACGGGACCATTTGTTTGTACATTACTGCTTGGGAAATCTCTGTTTGCGCTACCTAACCTCTTCTTACAGTTGTAATTTTCAGTATACTTGGCAAATAGTTTAGATGCATTACTTGTATTTGTGAAGATCTGGATTTGTGAGGTATGAGATTCCCTCCAAAGCTATTTTCCCAAAATGAAAACTCTGCTGTTCAACACAGAACCCCATATTTGTCATTGTTTCTGCTCTAGGAGTTCCTAGGATATTTGGCTAGCTTAGTTCTGAAGATTATTATTAGTGTTGGAGCTAGTCAGACTGCATAAGCTTCCTGAAAGGAAGCAATTGTAAAATAACTAGGAAATAATTAGGAAATGAGGATTTCTGCTTTTGCTTTGTCTTTATGTAAAGGGCACAAGGTTTTTCTGGCAAATATTGCGGTGTAAAAAAAGAAACCCATAATTTTGAGTTGATTGATTATTATGAAAGCCTTTTTCCTACAGTGATTTTGATTTCAGAAAATTTAACTTTATTAAAGTCTCTTAATGATCATTTGGATAGAGATTGATTGTTGGCATGCAATGTGCCTAAACAGCTTTGAATGGAATGGCTCTCATGTTTATATATTGTTTTAATCATAAGTTAACATTTAGAAAGACAAATACCCTATCTGGGCAATCCTATTCGTATTTGGTTATCAGTATGTTTGCCTAAAATGCTAACCAGAAATGAATTCCTAGAAGTATTATAATTTAAATATAATTTCAAGAAGAGGAAAAAGTATAAGTATTTCTAATTTTTGGTCAAATATTGTGGCAAGATTCAAATCCTGCTGTGACATGCATAATGCCTTCTACTTTCCCACCCCAAGTCACTTGCTATTTGCTTAATTATCACTCTTACCTATTCATTGCCTTCTTCCTGGGTGATTTTGATCCTTCAACTGTGTGTTTTCTCAACTACTTTGTGACTATTTCCCATGATTTAAGGTTTTTTATGAGTAATATTATGCAGTTGTTTGTATCTGAAACAGAAAAGGTGTTTCAGAGTAGACCAGGTACACTCATAGCATCTGTTGGTGGCTCCTTAAAAGCTGCACTTTTTCTTGAAGTTGCATAGTAGCCATATAGCCCTAGAAAAAATGGGTGTTTCAATTAAGGAAGTACCAGCAGCATGCAACCAGATTGTCATGTGCTATTGCTACCTCTTTAATGCCTCCTATTTATAACTATTTGTTATAAGCACTTCTGACAGTTTTAATTTTAACAAACTATTTTACTTGGCAAAAAAAACATGCATACATATACAGAAATTTTTCCTCCACTTGTTAGAGTCTTACTTGGGGGACAAACCCTTCCTTCTTCCTCCCTCCCTCTGAGAGACTGACAGTAATTAAAAACACAAAACAATCCATAGCTGAGATAAAAAATACAACACAACTCAGCAGAGCCCTTGCAGATGCTTACGCACAATCTGGATCCCAAGGCTGGTCTCGCAACCAAGTCTTTAAGGTCTTGTAAAAGACTGATGGGGTCCACTTCAATCTAATCTCTGTGGGAATGATGCTCCAAATAGTGGGTGCAACCACAGAAGGGGCTGTATTGCTGAGCCCCACCAGATGGCTCTCCCTAAAATCAAGAAAGCATATGTCCTTCTTGCTAGACCTTATGGGACAAGTTGACGTAATTGGGAAGAGTCAGTTCCTCAAATAATCCTTAACTCTTAAGGAAGTTTTTAAAAGGCTATAGGTATTCCACAGGGACAGCAGGACTTTAAAATATCCTAATAGAACTTTTATAGGTCTATTCTGTCTATTTTATGAGTTACCCATCTTTCTTTGCTGTAGAACATCAATAAGGAACTGCTTCTCCATTTATTGTTGATGTGGTTTCTGAGGGTTCTGAGTACTGCATGTTTCTTTAGAATCTGTTGATAGTAACTACCCACATTTCTCCTGATAGAGAGAATCAATGGCAAAAGAAAATCCTTTCCCACATGAGCATAGTTATTCTTGGAAAATATGAAGGCAACGTTTCTTTGAATTCAGTAGCTTTGTTACTAGAAACTTTGTATTAGTTTGGAAGCAATTACATCATAATTTTAGGTCAAACAACTTTTTTTAAGCCTAATTGGATGCACGTGGAGTTGAAATATTCATTGTGAAAAGGCTTTGATTCATTGGCAAGTTATAAAAGTACTTACTGGTAAAATAAGTCAAGGTTGCTGGACTTTATAGTGCTGCAAATTCATTCTTTACAGTACTGGAAGAACAAATGTAATGTTTTAGCTTTCCCTGTTTATCTGAATGTTGTTCAGTGCTTGGAAATGTTTTCATAGGGATTGCGCAAAAATAATTGTGGGATGAAGGAATTATGTTAGTATTGATTTCTTCATACCATCTCATTTACTCCACCCATCGGGAATTGCCAAGTTCAGCATTATGACTATGATGACGGATGGCGTAGCTTTCTAACTTAGAAGGGTTGGGATTTGTTAGTTGGGCGGGTTTGATGGCCCCCTTTTTTCCTGTTCCAAGCTGTCATCCAGTGATCTATGTGCTCGCGTCATGTAGATCAGGAATGAACATCTTTTTCTCTCTGGAAGCTGCCTTGTTCCCTTCCTTCATTCTGCCGAACCTCATTCCAGCATTCTCAACTTCACCAAGATTGTTGGAAAGAAGAAGCGAGCGAATTTATCACTTGGCCATTTTAATGCATTGGAAATTACAGATTGAAGCCCCATCATCAATTCCTTCCCTTGCTTGCCTTCTTCTTTCTTGCTACTCTTACAGTTGTTACCTTCAATTTTAATTAGAGTTTTTCTTTCTACAAAACATGGTGACCATATTGTCCTCTTGTGTATTAGAAGGTTCAGTTCTCTGGCTTTTGCAGAGACAGAACAGACAGTAGCTGCAACAAGTGCGAAAGGGAAGTAGATAGGACCCTTAGCGTAATGAATTTTCCCCCAAAGCACTGAGTAAAACCATATGTTGCCCTATCTCCTGTTATAGATTGTATCTTCTGAAGCTTCATTTAGTGTGGGTGAATGGTGAATGTATTTTAAGCTATATTGATTTACACAGCATCTGTAGTTTGTTTCTAAATGTCCCTGTATAATATAATTCTCCCTCTCTGTGGAATGTTACTACTAATTCTCAAACTTTTTTTTCTAGTGGTATTAATGCTAGTGTGTGTTTCTTTTCCATTTTTAACTTCTTATTGTCCTAAGGGACTTCATAAATATCGCTTCCCCCTACAAAGCTGCTGACATGTTGCAAAATTTTCTAATTCATTATTCATGTGATGTTCATTTTCTATGTTTAGGAATTAATGCATCTTCAATGGAGGATTTTTTTTTCCAGGGCTGCAGTACAAAAAAAAAGCAGGCAAGGCAAATACTACATGCAGAATTATGTGGCACGTGCTAGAATCAACCCAAAAAATAGTGGGCACAAATATTTGCTATACTTACAGAGGAAATGTGTAGTAGTATTTTATTAACGTACCATGTTTTATATTGTTTTGTATTCAAAAACATCTCAAATTGATTTGCAAAATAAACATACCCAGTAAAAAATAGTAATTAAAAATAATATTAAAGAAAGCCTATTTTACTTTAAAAAGAACAGTAGAGGAATGAAGGAAAGAAAATAAAAATTCTCAGAGAGACAGCCTGGGTGAAGAAATAAATTGTCAACAGATGAAATAATATGTGTCTCTCTAATGTTAGGGGAGAGAACAACCATATGATGGCCGTCTAGAACCCTGGCCAGTGTTCCGCAACCTTCGCAACTTGAGGATGTGTGGAGTTCAGCTCCCAGAATTCCACAGCCAATTCCAATAGCATATACTACTACTACGATAGTAAATGCCAACCTTGAACTGAATGTCAGAGGAACTGTATTGAAAACTATGTGTTCTGTTCAATTTTTAGGTAATTTTATATTCTTTGTACTTCAATACTTTAATTTTTAAAAATGGAATTTAATAGAATTAACTGCCCATCATACCATATTTTCCAAAGAAGAACAGTTTCTTGCGCAATACACATTGAGAATGTATTTTCAAAGATCCATTATAGCTCTAGGATTCAGCATCACAAACAGAATCAGTGTGAAAAGTGCACTGCAGCAATACTTAAAAGGTAACTAGATTGTATCCAGGCTAAGTTGTAGTATTACCTAGTGGTTGTATGCAAAATAGACTGAGTTATTATTTCTAGCGTCCCCCACCCCTAAGTTCAGGTTCCAATTAAGGTATTTTACTTCAGGCTATGCATGAAGTAAAACACATCGTGTTGGTTCATAAGAAAAAAAATGAAAACCCCAAATATCTAATAAAAGATTTATTTAACAAATGATCATTCATTTGTTGCTTATTGCTGTTCTTAAAAACATAAAACTGAACCAAGAACACTGAATTAGGCTCTGAGTTCTATTGCTAGGTAAGTTACTATGCAAGATTCAGTCATGTTTAACATTTTAAACATAATAATATTCATAATTTAAGAAATTAAAATGCATAAATACTCCAGATGCAAATAACTTTTTGCAAGGCTTCAATTTGAATGGAAAGAACAATAACAGTCTAATATCAGAGATTTATGTCAAACTCACGAAGTCGTTTCAGTATCTGCGAGTATTACTTTACGCTTGATGTAGAGGGGTTGTTGAGTTTTATTTCATGCAACAAGAATGCCTTCGGAACAGAATTAAACGTCAAGCATGTTCTCCTTTCCTTTACACAGCTTTGTCTGTGCTGTTAACCTTTACCTAAGAAATAGCTTTCTCAAACAAGTTACATTCAGTGACTTGAATGACATCCTTTGCTGTGTATTGCTGTGACTGCCAAGGACATCATTATTTCTCCTCTTGTTAGCCAGATGAAAAACAGCTGGGAACTTGAATACTATACTCTGCAATCTTGCCATTATGTACATGTTCCAGTGGAAGAAAATTATTCTGAAAGCATTTTTTCTTCTTCATATTCAAAAATCCCGCACAAAGGCTCTCAGGTGGCTTTGGTGAAGCCATTCCTCCTTGCTTTGCAAAAAGAAAATATATTTCCTCAGTTTGTTCTTCCAGTAGAGGCACAAATTTACATCTCTTTCCCTCCACTAACAAACAAAAAGCTTCAAGTTGACAGCTTAGGGCATAAAGGTATAAGTTGTTGCAAATACAGATGCTTATTTAATTTGTGATAGAATAAATCCTCTGTTTTCTGGGACTGGCATTCAGCAGACTTTGAACGAAGCAGTTAAATTTTTTATTTTGGATGGATCAGATGTTTATCTTGTTACGTTAGCAGTCTGGACTAGTGATACAAGTTATGTCATTTCCCTCCATTTGAATAAATTGCATGATTAATGTTTTGATGTCATTTTCCTCATTTATAAAATTAAATAGACATAAACTAAAACAAATGAATAAAAACAATAATTGGGTATTAAATAGATGACATAAATTATGTCAGTGATGTAAATTCTGATTTAATGGACACTGTTTTAGCAGACATTCTTTCCCCCAAAAGTTCCGTTAAATTTAGCTTTTATCAAAGTAAGACAAATATATCTAAGTGATAATGCTATAAAGTCACTCTCTGTTAAACTTCACAGTAATGTGAAAGTCTTTTCATGTTGAACACACGGAGTTCTTCTGACTTAGTACCAGTTTTGGAACTTTGAAAATGGTGAGGTGGTTTCTGTACCCCATTTAGAGAAAATTCAGGCTTTAAAAGTCAAATTGCAATTGCATGCATTAGGTTGTGCCAGCTTCCTAAGACAAGAAATGATGTTCTAATGAAATAGTTACCAAGCATGAAATACTCATATGTTCTGGACTATCTTCTTATCATCAGCCCTCATCACTAGTTCTCAGGGTTTCTGTACGGTTTAGTAAAATAGTCTAGAACATCTTGAGGGTTATCTAACTCAAATAAATTTAGCATGTGACAAGCCTCCTTTCCCCTTAAGATTGCAATGGAGTTAAGCAGCTTTTAATTATGTCGCTGAAGAAGTGGGTGGAGAAAGAAAACTCATCCAAGCAGAACAAGTCAAGGCCTGTGAAAATGCCAGCATTAACTACGCAAGCAGTTTAGTTTTGTGTTTTAGGAGCCATCGGGAGGGTCCTAGATCCAAACAGGAGAAGGTGATTTAAGCCACACATGGGCACAAGTTGTACCATTTGACATCTCCTGAAACGTGCCTCTGCTTTTCCTGAGCTCCTGTAATAAAGAATTGCCTGCCAACAAGTAACCTTCCTGAATCAGAATCATTTCATATACCTATTACCTATATACCAGTGCATTGTGTTCTATGGTACAGCATGGACATAATGTTAATATGATTGTGTAATGTTAGCAGTGTAAGCATCCATGGGGGAGGTAAATGGGCAAATGACACTTGAGTTATGATGCAAAGTCCATCAGTAACACACTTGTGCCCAGTATCAAGCAGTTACTACACAAATTATGGAGGTTATGATATAATGTCACAGCATATGTTTGGTCAGTTTCATGTGATGTTTATAGATGCCTACAATCAGCAACCAAAACATTATGCTATTGCTTAATATACAATGCACACATTTATTTATAGTATTTAGAGAGCCTCCTATCTCATTTCATTGACTTTGGGCAATCTACGAAGATGAAAGCCGGCACCACAACATATAACTTATACCGCCCTGATTAAAGCAGCAACCTTCCCAAACCAAAAGCCAAATACATGTCTTCCATGCCTTTTCCTTTGCCAATTAAAAAAAAAACATTGTGAAAGTCATTTGAACTATTTATTTCAAACTACTAATCTTTTTTCATAGAAAAATAAAGAAATGTTTTTTTTTTGTATTCTCTCCATCACACCCAGAATCACATGCATGTAGCGCTACTGAAATCTGTTATTAATATAGTAGTTCTAAACAACTGTCAGATAATATATTTACTTTTTATAAATACAAAAAGAACATTTAATTTCTCTTTTCTTCTTTTGATCCGTAACAATAGTGCCTGCTTGGTTAGTTTGCGTCTGTCATATGTCCTCCTTTCCTTCATTCTGCGACACACAGCTTGCCTGTCTCCCACAGATGGTGAACAAGGAGGGCCAGAATTATTAAATGTATAATTAAATCTCAGTTAAACTCCTAATTAGTGCACATTTTATAAGGATTGTAGCTTTCTTTTTAATACTAGATCCAAAAGTATAACCCTAGTTTGATTGGTGTTTTAGATTAGAATTTCCATTCCAGTAATGAAACTATAGTAGATTGTTGGCTCTGGATTTGCTGCAGTTGGGCATTCTTTCAGGTTCTTCTGGGAATTTTTGAGTGTTTTGTAAATATCACGAGAAGGGTTATTATGTTACAGGAAAATGATTAACAAGAGTTGTATTTCTTTTTTTGCTGAAAATATTCTGTTACAAATAATTAACATGCAACTTCCCATATAATCAAAATACAAAGTACCTGGGGACATAGAAAATTAGATCTGTCAATATAACTTTAGGCATGAATTTGTGGAAAGTAGAATTTTAGGATTCATGTATTGAATAAAAGTGATTCTACAAAGGAAAATTTTCTGCAGCGAAAGTGTCTGACTTACCTTTGTGCTGTGTCCATTGCTTAGTGCTGAGAATGGAACTATAAACAAAACAGTTAAATATGGTGCAGTTATATAAATATATAAAACAATCTGAATACCAAATTTTATTTCAGAATCAGAATTTATTTCGCCATGTGTGTCAGGACACCCAAGGAATTTGCCTTCAGTGATCATGCTCAAAACCTACATACATACACAGCAAGAGTACAGTCAAGATACATTCATAGACAGTTTGAATATATAAGCATAATCATGATCATTTGTATATATGTGCATAATCATGATCATTTGTATATATAGGCATATATAGACATAATCAATTGTGTATATAAGCATAAGTTACATTCATAGTCTTAAAGTACGTAACATTCATGTCATGTTATAAAGTGCGGACATCATGTCACAAAAACCATTTCATCTTGTCACAAATGACATCCTCTGCACTAACACTGTCCTGTAAGTCAGCTGTTTAGTAGGTTGATGACATGAGGTTACAAATGAAAACATTTGTAACTTACCGTAATCACAAAATTAATAACAAAGGAGGGAAAATGCAGGAAAAATAACTGTTAAAATGACATACTATCATTTCCCTTATGATTTTTTTTCCAGAAGTGAGTACATATAATTTAAAAAGTTTATAAATTTAATTATAAATCAAAATGGATAGAGAAATCTTCCTGCAGTATTACATCCCAGCACTTTCCTATTTATTAGAAGTGGTTCAACACAGATGCAAGATGGTGTATACTGTACATAATTAGAATAACATTTATTGCCAGGAGAAGTGGCTCTTGTTATTATAGAAAAAAGACTTTAGGTAATATTTGACCAATGAGAGAGACTATAAATAAGATTGATTTCATTGCATTAGATCAAAATTAACATTGCCTTAAATTTTTCTAACATGGACCATATTCATCCAGAATAATTAAAATTCAGGAAGAATTTAATAACGGATAGAGGGTTAGTGTTGGCAATGATTAATCAGGAAATAACTATAGAATAGAATTCTTTATTAGCCAAGTGTGATTGGACACAGAAGGAATTTATCTGTGGTGCCTAAGCTCTCCGTGTACATACAAACAACAAAATGATAGGCCATATATCATAGCTACAATCATTAATCATAATATACAACAATATAGTAATTACCTTTGTTGTAATAGGTATAGAATATTGTAAGTGGCACATTCAAAATATTCAACATAACTATATCTTATGTTTTGAAAGAAATGGCATAGTTAAATCATGGAATGTGCTGTGATAACATATAGTGATTAACACTAATCTGAATTGTTTACTCTTTTGAAAGAGATGAAGGATGAATCACCATAGTGACATAATCAATACAGCAGTATTTATGTGGTATCAGTTATTGGGAAACCACAGCTGAAAGGACAAGGAAATTCTGTTTGCTGTACTTTAACTGGTTGACTATAGTATAGATCCTTTGCTTTGTTTAGAAACTTCCATTGTTCCAGCAGAGTTTTTCTCATGTTTGTAAACTAGAAACTGAGATATATTTCCTTGTTCTGTGTAGATCATAACAGATTAAAATCATCATGCTTATTATTGGTATTCTACAAAGCAAATTCCTGTTCTTACAGTCGCTGTGCCTGTCTGTCAAAGGACTGAGTTGATGTCAGTGACTTTCAGTAAACATTGCAAGAGTTGCACACTGAAAGTTGACTGATGTAGATGCATGAGGTGTTGACAATATGTAAACAGTTTGAATAAGCCGTACTTCTTTGTAGCAAGACTAGGCAAGCAAATACATGCAAAACAATGAGAACAGAAAGATACCTTGAAATGACTGTGTAGCAAAGTGATATTTTGCTTGTTCTGTGTAGTTCAGTGAAAGGCAACAAATATACATATTTAAATGCACATACAGAATGTTCTTTGCAGTCAGCTGTAGATACATGCAGAAATACTGTGTCTGGTTCCAGAATTGTTGAAAAAAAATGCCAACTAATTTCATTTTGTTCAATCAATTATTTGGAGATTTGAAATCTGCTGCAGGAAAAATTGACTCCCAAGATAGCCCATGCAGTTCTGACACAGAAGTAATTATACTGAAATTATATTTAAAAAATTGGTTTCATTCATTATCATCTTTTTAAAGTGTGAAATGCAGATTGGGAAAAAATATGTCTTTCCTCTTTGAAGCAACAGGAGGAAATTGCAAGGGAAAGGGGATTGCTGCTGAGGGAACTTTATTATCTAGTAAGCCGCATGATAGATAAGCCAGTGAATGAGGCCTTCTCTTATCTCTCTGCAGGCTCATATAGGTATAATCAGGCCTGCAGATAGGAGGTGTCAAGATTATTCAGAACTTTAAAAATGTAAATAGGCCTTTAAAGATCAAAATCAGCACCTTGGATTGTACAACTAGCCAACCAATGCAATAGACAATGGAGTAAGTGCAATATACTCAGCCACTATTTGTGTAATTCAGCTATCATTCCATATCATTTCAAAAAACGGTGAAAGAATGCATTGAGGAGGTAAATTTAATTTTTTTTTGAGTAAATAGGGCTATGCAAAACTTCAAGTTTGGTGATTCTGTTCAAAGCTGATTCAGTTCCAAACCAAATCAGAAAGTTGAGTTGAATGGGTAAAGGGGGGGGGGAATCAGATGACTCTAAATCAATTGAACATTTGAGAGTTTGGTGAACCATTTCTATATATATATATATATATATATATGTTAAATTATTTAACATATATATATTGGTTGTGGAACTGGAATCCAGTGCGAGTGTTAATAAAGCTGTTGCTAAAGTTCAGATCACGATTTATGGAAATAATTTTGGAGCCCGGGCTGCCTTTACTACAGTCACAAGGAGCTACTTTTAGAGCAGCCGGCGGAATGCCAGCTGCCTTCTCCCAACCTCGTCTCCCTTATAGGGAAAGGTGGATGACTCAGTACAGAAGCCTTCCTCTCCCCAGCCCCCACTCGCACATTTTGTTTCCACTCTCTTAATAAACTTTAAAACAAAGCTATTAGGGGTATTGTCTCCGTTTCTGACACTTTATTTTATGCGTTTCTCTCCAATTGGCAATTAAGGCTTGCATTTGTCAGGATGTATATGCTTAAAAAGCAGAGCGCTTTTCTAGTTGAAGAGTTTTGATGAAGAGAGAGAGGGGGAGAATTAGCAGAACAAGCAGAGCTGTCAATTGCTGCAGACAATATAAACTTCTCCAAAATGGGCATCCTTGTAGCTTTTATTGGGTTGCATTGCATGCAGTCCTGACTGCAGTGGCGCAGGGAGCACCTATTTGCTGCACAGATTTTTTTTAGCAATATAGGATGCCTCTTCCCAGACAAGATAGGAGGAGAAGCTTAATAATGTAACGTTAGTATCTCTAAGTTCATTTTTGCTAGTAATTGAGAAGGAACTCCACTGGGACCCCAAGATCAATTGTCTAGGCAAGGGGTCAGTATTGAGCTTGAAGCATATAAGACATATCAGCATTTTAATGCATACTAGGTTACTGTCCAGCTTGAGCTGTATTTAAGGGTTTGATATGTTGACTGCGTTATTTTTTCTCTTCTGTATCTTGTAGTCCCTACTCACTTAGGGAAGAAGGAATTTAATGTGTAAATATAATCTTTAGAAGGTGAGCTTTAGAATTATAATAAAA
Source organism: Pareas carinatus (assembly GCA_032468095.1). NCBI lineage: Eukaryota > Metazoa > Chordata > Lepidosauria > Squamata > Pareidae > Pareas > Pareas carinatus. The sequence continues at coordinate 38,090 of JANHFO010005834.1, read as the reverse complement.
ATATAGTATCCTCTGAAATACTATACTAGTATTGAGAATCTGACACATTGCTCATAAAGAAGCGGTGCTTATAGCAGTACACGATTTTACTTTTGAGTACCACTGGGCATTTATTTTGTTGGGTTGAATGCCATCTAGTGGCTGTGATGTTACTTTAATACACAAGGAGAACAAAGAGTTTTTGAATTGTTCCTTTGTCCTATTTCTTGATCCATTTGTTGCAGTGTTTTAATTCTCTTGCCTAGTTTGGTGAATGCTGTACTTGTAAGAGCTTATGATTTGGGAAAAGCATATGTAGCTGCATAATCTCTTTTAAGGGTTTCCCCACTCTTAAGATCTCCCCCAAGATGCAAAATAATTTCTAAATATTTTCCTGAAATTGTTCATATGGAATATGAAATATTAAGTTCTAAATCCTGTAGTTATTGTAAGATGTGTTTATAAAAAAACTGTATTAGGGCCTGTGTTAAGTTCATTGATACATAAAATAACTAATTCAGTTTTTGTTGAATAAATGTCGCAGTTACTATTTCAAAATACTGAAGAAACAAAGCACATTTTCTTTTGGATCAATGATATTACAAAGCAGAGAAGATACTCTTGGCTAAGAAAGTAACACAGCAGCATAGTCTTGCATAATTTAATTAAAGGTTTTATGCACAATTGATCTTCATTTTTATTCAAATCTATTGGGATGTTGGAAATAGATTATGTATAGGTCCACCAGACCCTGTGGATTCACAGAATAATTATCTGCAAAGTAAACAGAAAAGGAGAAGTTGGCAAGCAACATGCTGAGCTTAATAATGGGCTGGATCTGTGAAAATTGTGGAGAAAAACATTCCATAAAAAATTCCAGTGGATCCCAGTGATAGAACTGTTGGCTCGATACTCAAAATTGTTCCATTCGAAGTCCACCTTCCTTCTGGTCATGTGGTCTGTAACAAAGCATATGTTACCAGCCCTGCAGTTTCCACTGTACATCAGAGATGTAACAGATTACTGTACTCGGTCAGAAAAAAGAAAATATAGATGCCTCCTGCGGCCAATTCTGTTGTAAAGAATCCCAGATGCCATTTCTATCCTTTTTTAATTTAAAGTTGTATTGATAGAGATCAGGGTTTTTGTTAATATCTGAGAATGATGTATTACAAGATGTGTATGCTAATTATGAGACCATATGTTTTCGAGTGGCATACGCTGTTGCTCTCTCTTTTTAAATAATATAGGGCAATGTATACCAAAATCACGTGAAGCTAAGGTTTCTGTGAGACACTTGTTCCATCCTCC
>JANHFO010005834.1:977-35255 GCA_032468095.1 Pareas carinatus | reverse complement strand
GTGAATTGTTACTTTGATCACCATTTGCAATTATATTTTCTTCTTTCATTTCTGATTGTTGAGAAGAGAGTATAGCATTGAGTATGGTTGGTTGCACAATCTGTCAGATGTTTAGACTAGATTTGACATTTTTATCCACCTATCAAATCTTTCCCAGGGACCTAGGATAAGCAGATGTTGTTGTTTGATGATGTTAAAGATATCATCACAGGCTGTAAGCTGATATAAGTAAAACTGCCTTTTGTAGTTGACTGATGGTGATCGTGTCAGGACTGATGGTGTCCAAGTGGTGCGCCAGATGTTTTGGGATTGCATCCAATTGCCCATGGCTATTGGTACTATCTTTGCTTTCTTTTTCCACAGTTGTTCTACTTCTGTTTCCATGTCTTTGTATTTTGTAATTTTCTCCAGTTCTTTCTTTGCTATTTTGCTATTTCTAGGTACTGCAACATCAACTGTTAAATTTCTTTGTCTTTTTTTAAAATCAATAATTGTTTATTTGGGAGCGTTACATGACAGTTTCTTGTCTGTTTGAATTCTAAAGTTCCAAAGCACTTTAGTTTCTTCATTTTCTATTATTGTCTCTTTTGTGGTAGTACCAGTTCTTGCTCCTAGGCAAATGGTATTTCTTGCTGATCTTCCAATGCACCATTGTTGCTACTTTCTCATGTTGTGCTTGTAGTCTTTTTGCAGCATTTAACTAGATTGTCCACTGTTTGCTTCTTTGCAGTGGCAGCAGTCAATGTCTGTTGCTGTTTTCTCAGTGTTGAGTTTGTATACATTTGTTCTTAAGACTTGGCCAGAATTAGCCCCTCTGTCTCTTTCCTCAACTTTCCCACTCTTAACCATTGGGAGGTCTTCTTGTTATTTTTTAATATATCTATTTTTAATGTAGCAGCTACGTTTTTAAGCAAACTAATGTGGAGATTTTAGGTAAAATATCGTTAACAAAACTGGAAAATGTAGAGTTTATGTTGAAAGAAACTCAGAGACAGGAGTCGTTTCACATTTAGACAAGCTATAAATGTTTTTTTTTCAGTATTAGTGATTCTAGACCACTCATCCAAATGTTTGCATTTTTATAACGCTAGAAGTAATAGGTGTGGTATGTTATAATAAGCTTTCCCTGGGATACTACTGTAATAATTATGTGATGGCAGCTATGCAAGTTCTATATTTTATGCTAGTGCTGTTTATGGACTCACTAATAGAATAAATACTTGTGTTGTAAATATTTGTGTTAGTGACTTTTTTTGTTCTTTTAAGTCAGTGTTGACTCCTGGCAACTTCCTGGATTAGTTTTTGCAGTTTTCTTGGCAAGGTTTTGGGGAAATGGTTTGCCATTGCTTGCTTCTTAGAGCTGAGAGAGTGTGACTGGCCCAAAGTCACTCTTTTATATTTTATCATGGCTTTTCTTTTATGTTTTTCTTTTTAGTTCATGAATCTTTTTAGCTGAACATAACTATGCATCTGACATACTACTGCCTGCCTCTTGATTTTAAACTGTGATTCCAAGTGATCTCTAATTTAATTAAATATATGACATGGGGTAGCTGTATGATATCAGTTTGTTCTCTCATTATTGGTTATGGCATTCAAAAGTAATTTCTCAGAGGTAAACTAGACTCTATAATAATGTAACAACTTACACTCCTAATGTTCGCAAGACACCTTAACAATGAATTTATGAATCTTTATGCATAAAAAAATAATAGCTTGGAATATTATTATAGTGTCTCAGGGCAATAGAAGATATATAGGAATGTACTTGCACTGTTTGTTTATTTGTTTGTTTTTTCATTTCTCTTGTCCTTAGGGCTTCCAAGATTCATTACCCAGCCAGAGTCTACATCTGTTCATAGAGGAAACCCCATAGTTCTTAACTGTGAAGTTAATGCTGATCTAGCACCTTTTGTCAGGTGGGAGCTGGATCATCAGCCCCTCTTTCTGGATGATCGTGTACTCAAATTGCCAAGTGGAACTTTAATTGTTAGCAATGCTACAGATGAGGATGCCGGAACTTACTGTTGTGTTATTGAAATTGGTGGGTCTCCCAAATACAGTGAAGAAGCAGAGATTAAAGTTCTTCCAGGTACAGGCATGTGTGCTGAGGTTTTTCTCTCCTAGTTCTTTCTTGTGCGTCATGAGTAAGATTGTTTAACTGGTATCAGAAATTCTAAAAACTTGGTATTCAAACCTGCTGATTTCAAATGGATGCTTCTTCAGGACCTCTAAAAGTAATAAAAGTCTATTCTAAAGCAGGGTTGTTGAATCTTGACAACTTTAAGACTTGCGGACTTCATGCTGCCTGACGAATTCTGAGAGTTGAAGTCCACAAGTCTTAAAGCTGCCAAGGTTGGACACCCCTGTTCTAAAGGTTCTGATTTCCTTGCCAGGAGATTTCTTGAATATTAACAAAACTTATACACTTGTTTTTGCAAGACAGATGTAGTTTTAGACACCATTGCAAATTCATTTGTCTAATCCTAATTTGCTGTTAAATGTTTGTTTAAAAACAAGTGAAAAACTAGTTAGGATATTATGTTGCCATCACTTTCCATTTAATTTAATCTGATATTTTTCCATCGTATTATTTGCAGAACCTGACATTTCTTCAGACTTGCTCTTCCTGAAACAGCCCTTTCCCCTTACCAAAGTGACTGGGCAGAGTGCAGTTTTACCATGTATTGCTACAGGCATTCCTGTCCCTCTAATCCGGTGGACAAGAAATGAAGAAGAGCTTGTTACTGAAAAGTGAGTTTTTAATTCTGATCTTCCGTGTGGAAGTTACAGAAATTGCTGCTGTTGAGAGATAGCTGGAAAGCAGACAGAGCCAGCAATTACTATCCCATATCATGGAAACTGCTAAAAAGGGGGACCTAACAACCCCAAAAATGTTGGTGACGGAGGGTCAAATTTGTGTCTGTCTTAAGAAAGCATTGAAGTGGCAATAGTGAGGCCCCCTTATTTCAAAAATGCATGATCCTAGATTAAGAAAGGGCACAGTTCCTTTAGGGCAGGGGTCTCCACTCCCCAATTCATGGACCGGCACAGGACTGTGGCAGCAACTGGGTCGCACAAACAAGCGAAGTTCTATTCATGGGATGCGGGCAGTAGGCAAAACCATACCCCCTCCAGTCTGTGGAAAAACCTTTCTCCGCTGAACCTGTCATGTCAAAGAATAATGTAATGTTGTAGTTTTCTAATGTGTATAATAAAAGTTCTGGATCTGCGAGTGTCTGCCATCGATAACCAAACAGTTTTTTAAAAATTGTCCTCCTTATATTGATACTTATTTCACATTCTCGCATGATCAGTGCAATCAAATGCCTTATTGTGCTATAAGTCTATCTAGATTCCCAATCTATAAGCTATATGGTGTTTGATGATGCAACTATATATACTTTGGAAATATTCCTCACCCTTTTGGAGGTGGTATTCATGCTCTTATATGTTATCATAGCTCAGTGCTTTTTAGCTTTGTTCATTGGAGCTTTTGGTTTAATTATCGTGTCAATTATTAACTCTTTAAACATTCCTAAGCCTTGGATAGTTGCTATGGCAATGTTGGCTTGTATCACCTGTAATAAGTGCAGATGACTTGCAATGAGAATATTTTCAGTTGAATTTAAGAACTAATATGGTTTGAAGGATGTTAAAAATAAATATTCTGGCTTCTGAAGAATGTTGTAAAATGCTTGTATTTTTTAAAAAATTGAATTCCTCACACTTCAAAAAAATCACTCCAGCAATGTGTCTTGTTTTATACAGTTCTCACAAATTTCTATTCCTGTCTGGGGGAACTCTGAAGATAAATGATATCACCGAAGAGGATACAGGAACATATACTTGCATCGCAGATAATGGGAATGAAACTATTGAAGCTCAAGCTGATCTTACTGTGCAGGGTATATATATGTATATATATATATATATACTTTTTTAAAAAAATCAGAGCTAATATAGTTGAGGCTGTAGAATTCTATAAAGATATTGTTTTATTTAGGGGCAAAATAAATGTAGTTATGATTACTGAACCCAGGTATTGGGAGTGTGATTGAAGCAAGAGTACTATCATACTTAGCAGTGCAATAGTAGGTTCTTTCCAAGTTAAATTTATAACATTTCTATACAGAGTTATGAAAGATCTCAGCCTAAACCACTGAAAAAGTTCCACCTTGAAAACAATACTAAGTAGACAGCTAAAATGATGGGATGAGATGGATAAGGCTACTTCATTATTACTTTGCAAATACACAGCTGACATTGCTGTCTCGTGGCTGAAGATAACAGGAACTTTTTTCTCCCAGGAGTGTACTATATTCTTTAATAGAGACATTATTTTCTATAGTGAGGCAGATTATCTGGATAAATGTACACCAAGACTGTGTAGTATATTCAGGTGGAGGGAAAGAGTCCAGTCAGTTCTGACTTTTGGTGACTGCATGGACTTTTTCTTGGCAACACTTTTAGAAATGGTTGACCATTGTTTCCTTCTTAGGAATGAAAGGGAATTACTTGCCAAAGTCACCCAGCTGGCTTTGCATCTAAGCCAGGATGAAAACTCCCAAGCTCCTGGTTTTGGGCCTGTTGCCTATACCAAACTAGCTCTCAAACAACTTTCAACTTCTGTAAATTTCCAATTTTCAGTTTTAGGGCTCTGTATTAAAAGGTATATTAAGGAAGAGGAAATTGATCTGATCTCACTTACCAGATTTTCCCTGTATAAATGATCAGAAGGTAGTTTTTGCTTTCATCGCTGCAATTCAGGAAGTAACATGGAGACAGACAGATGAAGACAAGGTTATAAAGTTCACTTTTCAGCTGGGAACGTCAGCCACTGTATTTAGCTCTGCAGGAGATTCCTGAAAATGGTATGACGTAAATTGCATTTCTTTTTGAGCTTCCTGGCCTGTCAGTTTCAAACATTATTGTTAAAAGATTCTATCAAGTGGAATTTCTCTTCTTTTTAAATGAAGATTTTTAAATGAACATTTGAAAAATGTAAATGTTGCTGTGAACTGATTTCACCCCAGAGTACTCCTTTAGTCAGAGTATATAGGCTGGTTTAAAGAATATCTCAGTGCTAAAAAAATGTGATTGATTCTATGTGCATGTGTGGATTTAGAAAGTTTCTATTGCTTTCATTCATTAAATGAAATAAAGTAAAAGCCTTGATATCACATGCAGGTGGTTCCTCTGCCTTTTTGTTTGACACCTGGAAAATCTTGAAGTTTCTAGTGGCAGAATTATTTTCAAAATCATTCTTGCTATGATATAAATTGTTCTGGACTTTAAATGAGAGTTTCAGCATGGAAGTATTGACAAATACATTCCCAAAGTAACATTGTTCATCAACAGTCTTCTTCATTTTAATTCTTTACAGATATTGCTTAGAAGTAATGAGATTTGCTTTGTATTTAATTTTATGATGAAGCATTATGAAATTTAAAACCAAGATATTAGTGACTGAATCACTGTGAAAAATAGTTTCTTCAGTAAGAGCGCCTCACCAAATCCTGTGGGACCAAATATATATCCCTGAGTGGTTGATATGGATATACATAAAGTATCTCTGGTAGTGATATTGATACTCAGGAGAATTGTATTTTAGATTTTCATCTAGGATTTCTTAAAAACTGATTTATAATGTACTAACAAAGCTTTATGCCAGCTGCTGCTTTATGACAGCTTGCCACTTTTAGAAGATTATATCCTGCCAACAATGTATTTGCTTTTCCATTTTTTAATTCCGCAACAGTGGGAAATTTTGTGTTCCTCTTCTGGCACTTATCTGAAATCATTGATCTTATAATTAAAATTCATTTGGCTAAAAATGAAGGTTATGTTTTAAAAAATATCTTCTATTGACTCTGGAATGGCAAATTATTAACAAGTTAGGAAAGGTAATGGAATTTATAGAGACCGAAGGCAGATGTATTGATGTACATTACTGTGCACAGTTCCAACAGTGTAATTCTTAAGTATTCATTGTTAGAATATATTTCAGATCTATTTATTTGAATCAGCTCTTGCGCTGCTGGCAAAAACATCACAGATGCTTATTTCATATAAAACAAAATTGTTCCCTTTGCCACTCAGAAAAGGCCGTTTGTGAGTGAGGTTTGAACATGTGCTTGAACTTAGACATTTTTGTTACACTCATTAGAGTAGGACATTTGATCTTGATCTGCTGATAGATGTAAAAAATATTGCTGAAAGCTTTAACTGGGGCTTCATAAGATGCTTGCTAATGACAGGCAATATGAAAGTAAACTGTAAAGCTTTGCATTTATTTGTTTAAAACATAGTTTGGTATTTTTTTTAATGTTAAAATTTCCCACAGGTTTAACCTTAGTAAAATTGCATTTTTTAATTATTCTTTACCAATAACCATTCCTTTTTGAAAAGTATCTTAGAATAAAGTTAGATGCCTCTGAAATATAAATAAAAGATATCACCTTGTCCGATCAAGCAATTTTCTGTTTGATCAATAATTAGTAATTGACTTTTCTCTTACTTTGAAGAGCCTCCCACATTTCTGAAGCAGCCTGCTAATATTTATGCACACGAATCCATGGATATTGTGTTTGAATGTGATGTGAGTGGAAAGCCAACTCCAGCAGTGAAGTGGGTGAAGAATGGAGATGTGGTCATCCCTAGTGACTACTTTAAAATTGTAGTAAGTACATATTTAACATATTACTTTTCAAAGAATACTTCTTATAGATTCGTGTTTGGTTTGAAGGCATGGTGAGATAGGATTCTAAGGGGAAAAGTTTAGTTTTATTCCCCTTGAGTCCTCTCATTATAGTCAAGCTTAAAATTCCAGATGGCAGTAAAATGTAGAAAAGAAAAGCTAACCACTAGAAATTTGTAACAGCAAAACTTGAGAAAAGAAAAGGCCAACTTATCTAGATAGAGTATAGCAATTGCTTCAGCCAGAAATGGAGACCGAAGATCAGCATGCTGGAGGATATGCTATCTGTGTATAGCATAGCAAAGCATGCAATCAAGTTGTTAGTGTTGAAACAAGAAATGGTGTTTCAGTTCAGTTGCTTTATGGTCGTTGAACAGAAAGGGAGTCATGTCTTGCCCTTCGCCTGCAAAATGTCTTTTCCTGCCTTGCTGATAGGACAGAACAGCTAGAGGTGGAGTCACCGAAGGGAGATGATCATAAACCAGCAGGAATTCTTGCAGATTGGGCAATATGCAAATGACAGAAGTAAATAAATGAAGCACTTATTAAATTACTTCTGTCAGCATTGAGCAGTACAAATAGGTGGAGTGAGGATGTAAAGAAAGAGAACAAAATAAGAACAAGTATAAGTGATTAGGATGGGAAGACGGTTGTGAATATACATAACAAATATACACACAAACACACACACATTTTTATAGCTTTTGTTTTCAAAATCCTGAACAGTGAATAGAAGACAGAGTAAATGCTATATATCTCTTTTTTTTTAAGAATGAGCACAACCTACAGGTTTTGGGTTTGGTGAAATCGGATGAAGGCTTTTATCAGTGTATTGCGGAAAACGATGTCGGAAATCTACAGTCTGGAGCCCAGCTGATAATATTGGATCATGGTAAGAAAGCAGAGTCATATATATTGTTAAAATATAGGGCAGAATATCAAGCTATATTTTCCTCCCCATGGGGCACTGCTCACCCATGTATAGATTGCTCCTGCCTATAATTTTTGTTTCTTCCATTCAGTTGTGTCCATTTCTCAGATACTGTCTGAACAATCCGCTTCAGTTTTCTTGGTAACGGTTTTCAGAAGTGGTTTGCCTTTGCCTCTTTCCTATGGCTGACAGAAAAAGACTGACCCAAGTTTACTCAACTGCTGTTGTGCTTAATGCAGGACTGGAACTCATGACCTCAGTCTTCAGTTAACATGCCTTTTTACCATTCTGTTCTTACAAATACTTTAAAATCAATACTCTGCTCTATCAATATGAAATTGATATCTATATTTCTTCTGGATGAGCTGTTCATTCATAGGTTTAGAAGAAAAGCTGAAATCTACTTAATGCTGTCAATTTAAGGAGATCCATTGGTAATGTGTTTTTATTACCGGGGGTAATATTCCATTCTTGCAACTATTTGCAAGATAACCCTGAGGCTAAGTTTGTTGAAAAAGCTATAGGAGTCTGATATGAACTATGGTATGAATCACATTATGATTTAACATGATATGTGAAGCCTGAGTGTTCAGAATTGATTTTGACACTATAATTCTGAAGATTTCACAGTTCTCAAAAAGATAAATCTGTGTGTGACAGCTTCATTTTAATCACATAATTGTTTGCTGTTCTTCTTTCTAAGTTCTGATAGAGCACGTTAGGGTGACTTCCCTAATTGGATTTGTAACCTCTAAGTGAAAGACTTGACCATGTTTTATTACTGGGCTTGTGCAAAATATTTTTCTGCCTTATATTCCTGTTACACTAACTGTTATTATTGCTATCTTATCTAAAATACAGCATCACTTCTGGTTGAATTGGCAGGAAATGTTGCTTTCCTTTTTACTGTTCTTTGTTGATGTATTGATGGTGGCACACCTTTTTATTATTTGGGCATGATATTAAAGAATAAAATGACTTCCTTTAAAACAAAATATTTCCCAAATACGGGAGGGTTGTTTTTATTGCACTTTTATGATTTCCTGGAAAAAAAGATTAAAGAAAACATCCTAGTCAAAATAATACAGTAATGCCAATGCATTTATGTGGGAGCTCAACAGATATACTTTTAATAACTTCAAACATTAGAAAACAAATCAATTATCTGAAGTTTTTAATAATTAAAATATCCTCATATTATCCATATCATTCAAGAATTACAATTATAATAGGCAATGTTAGAATGTCTATGTTGCATCGCTCAAAACAAATTTGCAGTCTGAAACTGTTAAGATCCAGTCTTTTAAACAGGCAATTTCCATAAACTTTCAATTGCTTTACAGCTAAGTTGTGCATACATCACAAAAATGCCTCATTGATATAGTATTTCAACTTCTCCACAGTAATATTCAATATATGATACTATTCATCTTTTTAATTTTTCCCATCTTTTGTTTTTTTCCCATTTCAATTGTCTCTTCCTTGTTTTAGAATTCATCTTTTATTCAACATTATGCCAAACCATTTTATATACTCTATACATCTGTCAAGGCACTTGAGTTGCCTCTGAAATTTATTCCAATGCATAAATAATATTGTTATCAATTAATGATTGCCTCCACTTAATATTGAAAAATGACACTGCTTAAAGAAGATAAAAGAAGAGATAACTTGACTTTTTTCTTAACATGTAAAGGATCCTGCTCTAATTATTGTTCTTTAATATGATGGTATAAGATAGAATATCATTGGCCAGTGTTGGGGGGAAAAGCAGTCATTCTGTTTTAGAATGGATGATCTTACTATGAAATTTAGTTTTATTATGACTTGATTAATGAGTTTTTACTAGATTTAATGAAGAGGGATATAATGTGCAATTTTAAAGTTTTTTAATTGAATATTCTTTATTCAGAGCAATTAATTAAAATTTAATTGTTGCATTAAAAAGAAATACCATTTTAAATTAGCATGACCACTTTAGTATGACAGTTCAGATTGAGGTATTTGAGATCAGTAAAAAATAAATGTCCCAAATGGAAAATTACGTAGTTTACCAATATTTTAAGAAGTTTTACTGTGCTACCTTACCTTGAATGTTCTGCATTTCTGCCCTAGTTTTGCTAAGGACAGATGTCATAATCCTCCTTGCATTTGATTACAGATTTGAACACACGGTTTTCTAAAAATTAACTATTGCCCCATAACCAGACTTAATTTTCAGAAACTAATGTTTTAACGGTGAAATGATACTTTATATGTAATTTTCATCCTACCCTTCCTTCTTCCTTTCATTATAATGGCGATTTTTGATTGCTTCTCCAATAGTGATGTCTTCTTGATATTTCCCTTTAGTTTTCAGTAGTTACCTTTTTGCCTGCATGCCAACCTTCAGTTTAATGGCCTTTTTCATGTGTTCATTTTATTTTGTTTTCCATCGTGGTTTTGTTTATTTCTTTTTTTGGTTTTTTTCTGTTTTCTCCTTAAATCGTCGTGATGTTTGCCCTTCATATTCCCCAATGTTTGCACATGACAAGATGTTGCCATCCCAACATTACCTCCCACTTCACTGACCAGTGCCACTACTGACCATCTAGCACCAGCTACAACTGGACCATTGCCTTCTGCCCCTCGAGATGTGGTGGCGTCTCTTGTATCTACTCGCTTCATCAAGCTAACATGGAGGACGCCTGCATCTGACCCACAGGGAGACAATCTCACCTACTCAGTGTTCTACAGCAAGGAAATGAGTAACAGGTGTGTTTATTTATATATTGCTAAACTGTGAACATTCAGGTGGATTGACCTATAACTAAAAAATAATAGTTGGGCTGATAGGTGAAACATCACAGTCTCTAATTTTAGTATGTACTATAGATTGAAATTTAATTATGAAAATAACCAGAACTAGATATTTAGTTCAGATGATTCTGCATAATTGTGCCAGGCTTTCATGATGTTAGACATCAAGCTATGCCAAAGACATACCATCAGATTCCACTGGTGCAAATATTGTATATTTCTAGTCATGGCTCTTTATATGCTGTCCATACTTGTACAATATATAGTGTTCTGCCAATAATTAGTTGCTTCATCTTTTTCTATTCATCTTTTTAATGACAGATTTTCTAACGGTCTGGGCTCCTAGCTTGTAGATCCTGATAAAATAATTGCAGGTCATGTTGTATAAACTTCTCACTGAAAAGTCGACTTTTGTTACAGTTGTATTAAAAGTTGGGTGTCGATTACTTGAAGACCATGGTGGTTGCAAATGAGTTTGTTTTATATAATCTAGTACTCCACTTTAATTCAATGAAGTTTACCTTTGCATTTTTTATAATGTAAACCCTCAGCTGCCCAATTGATTGTCCTAGATTAAGTCAAAACATCAATAGTAATTAATATTCATTTTATCCATAATTGACAATTTCATTCTAACATAAAACAACAATAATCTAATTAAGTCTTAAGTGCCCATTTCCACGCTCAGCTCTTTTGTTTTTTGTTTTAAATAAAGGGAGCGTGTTGAAAATACAAGTCATCCTGGAGAAATGCAAGTGACAATCCAAAATCTGATGCCTGAAACAGTATATATTTTCAGAGTGGTAGCACAAAATAAACATGGACCTGGGGAGGGTTCAGTGCTATTGAAAGTAGCCACACAACCTGAGGGTAAGCAATAAATATTGGTGTGTCTGTAATTTCATAGAAAGGTGTGCTATTTATATTTATCTTTTTAGAATTTTGTTGTTTTAAGATTTTGTAACATGCCCTGTTTATTATTTAGTTCAGCTTCCAGGTCCAGCCCCCAACATTCGTGCATATGCTACTTCTCCCACATCAATCACTGCTACTTGGGGTACACCCTTATCTGGCAATGGTGAGATCCAGAACTACAAACTGTATTACATGGAAAAGGGAACAGAGAATGAACAGGTGAGATACATTATCATGTATGTTAAGAAGGCAATTTTTATATTTGCATATTATGATTATGGATATAATTCTGGAATCTATTTAAGACCTAAAAAAAATCCATTTAGGTCAGAATGTCTCATCAAGAAAAGTATGATCTTTAGGGATGCTCCCTGTTCTTTGAGTTGTTGCTTGCAGATATATAAAGAGGTGACTTTTTCCTGATGGCAATTGTCCGGTGGAATGGCTTTCTGATTACTTTTCACATATATTAATTCAGTTTTTACTTTGACTTTGAACAATGATTACCCTCACTCACTACATGCTTTAAACCAATGTATATTTTGGTAAACCAACAGTCTTGGTCTTTGTGATATATTGTTGTATCCAGTTCATTGGATTTATTCAATGTTGAGTGACATTCAGCTGCCAGCAATGACAGTTCTCTTTTAGAGTTAGCTACCTTTGTTCTTTTTGGATCCTTGACCACTTAAACATCTTCATCATCATTGTTAATCAAATAGGTAGATCAGTAAGATTAGTACTTCTTGAGGTAGACTAGTATCATCCTTGGCAGTTAGCATTGAAATCAAGACCTTAGAAACTGGGTTTTGTCAAAATACTTTTGTCAAGAGACCCTTCTATTTTTAAATGTATTGGCACAAAACTATAGGAGCATTCATTTATTCAAAAACCATGCCTTTGTTATCACATTTTTCATCTTTTTAAATAGGACATTGATGTTGGAGGTCTTTCCTATACAATAATTGGTTTGAAAAAATATACAGAGTATAGCTTCCGAGTTGTGGCCTACAATAAACATGGTCCAGGAGTCTCCACTCAGGATGTTGTCATTCGTACACTGTCAGATGGTAAGTGTTTTCTAGTTGCAGAAAGAATTCATGTGTATTTATTTGCAGGTTATATAGAACCCATTTGGCATGGCGCCTTCATACAATATAGGTCTGAATAAGAAAGTGGTTGCGTTGAAATCTTTTGGGAAAAAATGGTTCCCGTAGGCTTTTCCCTTGCATTTTCTATATTTTACCTTCTATTTTGGTTTTGAGAAAAGTATCTTAAGAGACTATGTGTTTTTATCTATCTGTGTGTATATATGTGTATGTATATATCTTTGCTTCTATCAACATAAGGTATTATCTTGACAAACCTTTGTAAATACTACTCTGAAAACTTACACACACACACCATTGGAATTGAAAGATCATGATAAAATCTACTTGCTTTTAAACTGGAGGGGCTATAATTAATTTTTAACTTACATTGGGGATACAGTGTTCCCTGAAAGATATTCAATTTTGAGACCAAGTTTGAATAACTTCTTTTGATGTTTCTAGTTCCCAGTGCTGCACCTCAGAATCTAACACTAGAAGTGCAAAACTCCAAGGTAAGATACTTTTCTCTTTAAACATGAATGAAGCATCTGATTTTCTACTTTAGATCAGCTATTGTATATAAATTTCCCCTTTTTTTTGGAGTGGTTAAATTTCAATTTGCATGCTTAAAGCTACAATAAACATTGATTATACAAGCCAGTGTGCAAATAGTGAAGACATTCATTGTTTCAGGACCAGTGCTGAAGAGTCATGTTAATGTTTCAAAGTATCTCGTGGAACTTATTGATACATATATATATATACATTCAATATTATTTGCAAGTTACACAGTTGGCTTATTTCCAAGTACATTACTTTAATGTCAGAGATATTAAGTTTATATATAATATTTCTAAGTATGTGTAAATTATTTCTTGGACCAGTATAGTGGAGATTAATAAAGCGTGACAATTGGCCTAATTTAATTTAGAGAATATGATTTATAATGCCGTTTAACTTCCCACAGAGCATTATGATGCATTGGCAGCCTCCTCCCACAGGAACACACAATGGACAAATTTCTGGCTATAAAATTCGATATCGAAAAGTGATTCGCAAAAGTGATGTCACTGAAATCATTGTGGGGACACAACTTTCACAGCTCATTGAAGGTGAATAAGTTGGAATTCCCAATCTCATAATAGCCTAAACTAACTGCAAGCTTCTTATTTTAGGAATTGTCTCTTCCATGGAAAAGAAGAGGTTCTATTATAAAAATCACCTCCTCTGCCCTTGTAATATATCTTTTGCTCAGAGAAGTCCTCTTAGCTTGTTTTAATTTGTGGGTTCATCTCAGATAGTCCATTTTCACTCCAGCCATCTTAAAGATTGGAGGGTGATTTTTATCTTTCAGGAAGTATCTCTTTAGTTTTGTCTTCTTTGTCCTTGAAATAAAGCCTAACCCATCTAGAAATTTCCCCATTAATCAGATTTATCGGATAAGAATATTTTAATTCACATTGTAAATTGATTTGTTACGCCTTTGTCTAGGTGTTTTGTTTTTATAGAAAATGTTAAGACCACCTGCTGTGGAAATAAAATGAGTAAATCATTTGAAACTCTTAGTCCTTCTATTTGCTGAAGGAAAATTACATATTCTTTTGCCACCGACATACAGGAAAGGTCATTGCAGTGTGTCGGTCCTCTCATGCTTGACAGTTAGTAATTTCTGTCAACTGAATCTCTTGGAGTCTTATGGGAAATATTGTTGATTTGTCCTGCTTAGCTGTGGGTTATGCTCCAGTAACCATCAGGAAGATGAAAGGCCAAAACATAAAGTATTTGTTTAACTAGATCTGCGTCAGCCTTGACTCAAATTATAACTTTGAAATAATAATCATTTGAAGATACTCATTGGGGCATTTCAAAGTAACAGGATAATGGAACTGTTGCTATTTTAATTAGAAGCAGAAGGTTTGCAATTAATATTGAAGACTATATTTCAGTAGGATGTGTTTTATACTAGGTTTGGAACGAGGTACCGAGTACAGCTTCCGAGTGGCTGCCTTAACCGTCAATGGGACAGGAATAGCTACGGATTGGATATCAGCGGAAACATTTGAAAGTGACCTTGATGGTATGGTTACCAAGATTTAAGAAGAGTATGACTGAAAGCTTTGTGAGAAAATACAGAAATCTTTTACATCACTTCGTCAAAGGATATGAAGAGTGGAAGCACATTCAGACTTCTGAGATTCTGTTACTGTGGCTGTCCAGTAAAAGCAGTCCTGTAGTAAAAGTAGTCCCGACATTAGCATTGGCTTCTCAGTCTGGTCTACTTTATACGGCCGAGAAACTATTTTGTTTCTTTTTTGAAAATATTTATTAATTTTTTATGCCGCCCTGTCTGTAGGGGACTATAAGGTGACTCTGGACGTTCATCTCAATAACTTAGTGGTACCTCTTAAAAGTAAATGCATCTTTCAGGTTTATTATTTCTTAGCTCAACGTATTTAAATAATAGATTCTCTCCTTTGTAGAAACTCGTGTTCCGGAAGTGCCAAGTTCCTTGCACGTTCGCCCCCTTGTAACCAGCATTGTTGTCAGCTGGACTCCACCAGAAAACCAGAACATTGTGGTCAGAGGCTATGCCATAGGGTATGGCGTAGGCAGTCCCCACGCTCAGACCATCAAGGTGGATTACAAGCAACGATACTACACTATTGAAAATTTGGGTAATTACAAAAGATTTTAATTTGATACTTCGCTGAATAACAATATAAAATCAATACTGATCAAAATGCTTGCTTTTTATGTCCTCATTTGTTGTTAAAAGTGTCTGCTTCTACATTCACTCTAGTTTTCTTGATGTTTGGAAATAATAGCAAAACAGATGTGATGTTGCCTGACTTAATAGCGACAAAGCTGAAGATGGTTTTATATCTCTGAAAACAGATGTTTCTGTTGCATTCAAGAATTGCCTATTTAATATGTACTAATAGAGTTAAAAGTTACACCATTTTATGCTGTTTGCTACATGTGGAAACATCAAGCACATTTATTGTAATGATTTGCAATAAAAAAATTGAATTAATCATTTTGACTTTTTTTCCAGAGGCCAGTTCCCATTATGTGATAACTTTGAAAGCATATAACAATGTTGGTGAAGGAATCCCCCTTTATGAGAGCGCAGTGACTAGAGCCTCTACAGGTAAAGATGAGATAGCCCAGATGGTTTAGCCAAAAAATATATTGGAGTACAAACTGTTTGCTGGTGGCTTGTTTCTTTGTTCCGGGTTCAGAGAAATTTGCTAAATTATCTCCTGAACAATGACTTTGAAATCTGGATCAGCGATTTCTTGATTTCCATTATAACCCCTACTGTCAATTTGGGACATTGGCCATGGCAATGGATTATACATTCTCAAATTGAGCTTCCCAACCTACAGTGTTATAATTGTAAGCACCTTGGTATAAATGTATGTCAGTCAAAAGCATGTTGTCTTTTTCAGACCAGTGTGTTATCACTCTTTAAACTAAATGACCAGTTGAATGAAAAACAAACTTCTAAACATTGTAGAGAAGTCAGTCAATCAATCAGAATAGAACTGGGAGGGACCTTGGAGGTCTTCTAGTCCAACCCCCTGCTCAAGCAGGAAATCCTATACAATTTGAGATAAGTGACTGTCCAGTCTCTTCTTTAAAAACTTCCATTGATGAAGCACCCACAACTTCTGGAGGCAAGCTGTTCCACGGGTTAATTGTTCTCACTGTTGTTTTCCCTAGTTCTAGGTTGCTCTAGGTTGGACCCCCTCTTTTTTGTGGCAGCCCCTTAAACATTGGAATACTACTATCCTATCACTCCTAATCCTTCTTTTCTCCAGTCTAGCCTAGTTCCTGCAATCAGTTTCCGTATATTTTAGTCTCCAGGCCTTTAAACATCCTAGTTGATTTGTTAAATTGTTACTAAATTTCTAAATATCTTTCAGCATACAGAAATGCAGGGTTTCCTTTTAACACTAGGCATTAATACTGTTTACTCCTCTATCATTGTCTCTGTTGGAGGCTAATTCTACTTTGATTTTCCAGAGTTGGAATAAATTAACGTTTTAATGCAACTATAATACTGTATCTCCTAATTGGTAAACTTTTTCAAATGAATACTGAGATTTGAAAGTCATTGTCCTTGTTATATTCGATAACCCACTTAAATCCTAAGTCCTGTAGAATCTCCTGATGCCTTGTATTTTTAAAAGGAAACAAAATAATCACTGAGGAACTTTTTTTTTTTTGCTGGTGTAGTGTTGCCTATTAACTCTGGCTTTTCTCTCTTTTTCTCCACTCCTCACCTCTCATTTCATTGTATTACCCTGCATTCCACCCTTTTTGTTTCTATTCACATATAATGACCCCCTTTCTTTTTTATTGTAATACCCTACATTTTTTTACCCATCAATTCTTTAGACACTTCTGAAGTTGATTTGTTTGTTGTTAATGCTCCATACACTCCAGTGCCAGACCCCTCCCCCATGATGCCACCTGTGGGAGTTCAGGCTTCCATCCTGAGCCATGATACCATCCGTATCACCTGGGCAGACAACTCTCTGTCAAAGAACCAGAAGGTTTCGGATTCCCGTTACTACACAGTCCGCTGGAAAACTAACATTCCTGCCAACACAAAGTACAAGGTAAGAAAAATAGTAGGATTACAGGAATTTTGTCTGAACCTTCTGCAATTAAAAAAGAGATCCAATGTGTGTTTTCCATGAGTGACCAAGAGAAAGGGAAACAATTAGAATGAAATATTTATATTCTTATTTTCTGGTTTTCATAGACAGCAAATACAACTACCTTAAGCTTCTTGGTCACCGGCTTAAAACCAAACACTTTATACGAATTCTCTGTAATGGTGACAAAAGTCCGAAGATCAAGTACTTGGAGCATGACAGCACATGGTACTACTTTTGAGCAAGGTATGTGATGCCTTTGTTACAGGATTACGTTGTTGTAGGTAGTTCTCAACTTACGACAGTTTGCTAAGTGACCGTTTGAAGTTATAACGGCACCGAAAAAAGTGACTTATGACCCGTCTTTCACACCGTTGCAGCATCTCCATGGTCACATAATCAAATGTGACCAATGGGGAAGCCAGATTCACTTAACCACCATGTTACTAACTTAGCAACTACAATGACTACAATTGTGGACAGAAAGTTCGTTAAAAAGGAACAAAACTCACTAATGGCTGTCTCACTTGGCAACAGAAATTTTGGGCTCCATTGCGATCGTAAGTCGAGGGCTACCTGCACTTCCTTTTAACTTTTTTGTAGAAAACACACAGAATGATAAAGATCGGTGCCTGTTTAATTTTAATTTTCTTGCAGTTCCAACTTCACCACCAAAAGATGTGACAGTCGTCAGCAAAGAAGGAAAGCCCAGAACTATCATTGTCAACTGGCAACCTCCATCTGAAGCCAATGGCAAAGTTACAGGTGTTAAATGTCTTTTGGATAAAATGCAGTGATGATGTGGTTACAGATAAATGAGAAGAAACATATTAGTTACATTGGATGCAGCTTTTTATTGATTGCAGTTCCATAATATTTGTTGTGGCAAGTGCAATAGTATGCGTGCATTTGTCTGTTGCCTGTGCAACTGTTAAAGCTGTGCAATGCCTCGGATTTGATTTCAGAAAGATACTTTAGAATGCAGAGGACCACAGATGTAGTGCTTGTCTCTAACTTCTTAAGTAGCTTCCCACCATCCCAGGCAGAGTTGCACAACAGCTGTGGAGAGCAGATGCACCATGCAGAAAAAGAAACAGCTACTTGACAGAGTTGCAAAGAAATACTGTGTTTGTGCCCTTAAGTGCTCTGAACCACTTTTGAGAATTAAATTTAAAGTTCTGCACGGCCTTACTACATATGTTTGCACACTGAACATTTCCTGGTTTAAGCACCAGCTGGAAGAAGGCGTACATGTGGTTGAGGACTGGGCTTAAAGATAATAAATGGATGGGGAGATTTGGTCTCACCCTCATTAAACACACACATTTTTCTAATGGCAATAATTCAAAACCTGTGGGTCTTTAGCCGAAGAGATTGCAAGAAAACTTGAAAATGTGAATCTTTCAGAGCTTGGAAACATGCCTTCATAATCCACAAGTCCTTCTGTTTTTGTTATGCAGGATACATAATTTACTATAACACCGATGTCAATGCTGAAATACATGACTGGGTCATTGAACCAGTCGTAGGCAACAGACTGACTCACCAAATTCAAGAGCTAACCCTCGACACAGCATATTATTTCAAGATCCAAGCCCGAAACTCCAAAGGCATGGGCCCTATGTCAGAGGCTGTACAGTTCAGGACACCTAAAGGTAGGTTGCAGAGGAAAGCTGCATGCTTCTGATTTGATATATGCAACAAGCAATTGATGAGGAAAAGGGTTTTTTCTCTTGGTGCTGGGAGCTGTAAAACACACACACAAAAAGTGATTTTCTATCTGGGATTTTGGCTTTACTTTGCCATGACCCAGGTGGGTGGAAAGAAACAGTTGTCAAAATGTTTGCAATAAAGTTGGAAAGGCGGATAGTAAATTTTTGGGGTCATTTCTGTAGGGTGAAAACCAATAAATACTAAATGTAAAGGGTATTTTTTGTTATAAGCAATGACTAACATGTTTTTTCTGAGCAGATTGTTTTATCAGGCCTTGTCCTCCTTAAAAAAATACCCTGCTTATTATCTGAACTTCTACAGTGGAACACAGAGGCTTAGAACGATTTTGTTAGAAAATACGCTTCTGAGATGTACATAAAGACCTGGCTGATCTGAAGAGCAGCTAATGCTTTCTGAAAAGCTTTAGCACAGGGGAGGACAACCGTGTTTCTTTGAGAGATGTCTTCCCCCAGGATTCATCTTTTGGTAGCTGGATTGCATGCCAAGAGTGGTCAGAGTTGAAGCAAGTAGTGAGAGAAGTCCCATTTTTAATTTTTTCCCATACCTCTTTCCTTCCTTGCTGTCTTTTTGACCTGCTGCTTTCTCATTCCATTTTTTTTTCTTCGAGCAACAGGCTGTTGAGGAAAACATACAAATTGGTTCCTACACTTCTCAGCCAAAAGATTGAGAAGCTCTCTGTGGCTTGCAAAGGGTTTTGTTACTAGGTGAAAGTTGCTCACCTCCTTCGTTAGGGGTAGTACAGGTAGTCCTCAGGTTATAACAGTAATGGAGCCAGCCCATCAGAGTCTTAATCCGTGATGGTTATACATTGGGCTAACCACGTCACCCACCTGATTTTCCAGCCTTTTTTTACTGTGAGTCACATAACGGGGGCAGGGGGGAGGAGTAGATGCCAGAATTTTAAATTTGGGTCCTAAGTACCTCCAGGGAGGTCCATCAGAACTCTATAACAGTCACCGAGTGATCAGTTGGTAGTCGAGGACACTGTTGTGGTAGTATGAGTTTCATTTCCCGTTTTCAGAGATTATTCTTTTCATGTCAGTGAATTTTGGTTCTCTTGTGTGCTTCTTCCCCTGTGCTTGCCTTGGTAGCTGAATCAACAGATAAAATGTCTAATGATCAAGGTAAACCTATAGACCTGCTTTACGTGTTGTGCTGTCTTTTATAAGTATTTTTGGTTTTCTTGCACTGTTAAATGACAGTATTCTTGTGACATTTTAAAATATAAAAACCTGGCATTTCTTTTGGTGAACAGTATATTTGGAAGGTATGCATTTTTTTAAATTTAGAAGTGAAATTGTTGAAAATTAATAGGGCACAGTGACTTTTAAATTCTACGTATCCCAGTATATTTCTCTCTTTTTCAAAATGAAAATAGTCTACTTAATGAATAGGCTATTTGCTTTTCAGTCCTTTAGGGTTTTTTTAAACTTTATAGTATTCCTTTATTTCTTAGAAGGCCTGACAATACTCCTGCAAGATTGATTCACACATAAATAAGGGCACACATTTACAGATGTTTGTTTGCATAGAAACCAAAATTAGTATACAATAGCTTTAAATAAATGAAAGGAAAAAAGCAATAAGAACAACAAAGCCCGTTGGTGGCAAAGAAAAGGATGATTGCATTCATCCAGCCTTGTATTCTCTTTGAAGTGACTCTCTCACTGCATTTACCTCTTATCAGTCCCCACCGGACAAGAACATCTAACAACTGGAATTTGTCAAGAATGCTACAGTGGCTTGTAGAGATTCCCACATGTGATCTGGGCTTTGTTAGAAAGGATTAAGAAAGGGGATAATCATAATGTGCCCACTTCCTTTCTGGATTTAATATGTCTTGAAATAACTGCCATATCAGTGATTGAGTATGAGCTGTTGTAAGATAAGCGTTCCAGCTGTTCAGAAATGGGGGAGAGGAAATTAGAAAAAAAAGCAAAGTTCTTACATAGATATAAAATTACATTTTGTCTTGTTATCACAAAAGATTCACGTTATTACACTATGGTTTGCATATCTATGATTACAAAGTTATAATTCTAGCTATTAATATAATTGGTTTGACATTTTTAAATACATCCTACAATCAATCTCTCCCCTCCCTCTTGGTGTGCCTATGTTGGGGATGGGCAACTTTTGGGCAATCAGACAAAAAAACCAGCCTCTTAGAAGGCTTCAGAAACCATCCAGTTATTTAATGAGATCTCAAAAAGGGGTGTAATTAACATTTTGAGATTTATTTTAGCTGAGGCTGGAGGGTTTTAAGGGTGGGGATTGAAGCAAAAGTATTGTGAGAATCAAACCGTTCCTCTTTCATCCTTTAACACTATGTTCCTCACCTCCCCAAAATCCAACGTTTTTCCACTATATTTTAGCAGAATTCTGCTAAATTCCTTAGCAAAATAATCCTGTGACACAATTTAGGATTGATGTTTTGGGAGAAAGGGCTCTTTTTATTGCAATTGAGAGTGGTCGGCCTATTAGAACCCTCCTGTTCCCATTCCCATCTCTTAACTTTTGAAAAAACAGTGACCATTTTTTACTAAAATATTTAGGATAATGTAATAAACTGACTGGATGCTGAAGGGTCACAGATTGCCCACATGTGATCTGTGTAAAACAGAATAAAAAGTATTAAACGTTCAAAAGTGGATAGGATGAAATAGTCCAAACCCTTAATGCAGTTAAAATGTTATTTTCCAGCATTGGGATCTGCAGGAAAAGGAAATCGACCATTGGATGTTGGAACAGATTATAAAACACCCATGAGTGGTAAGTGTCTTCTCATCTCTGTCGACAGCCGAGAGCTTGAAATGGTTCATGTTATAATTTCCCCAAAAGATAGTGTGTGTTTTTCAGGTCAATCTCAAAGGCTTATTAGAGAAAACCTCAGTTGAAATTCCCCGACAAGGCGCATAACAGATTTATTTATTTATTTAGCTTAAGCAGTAATTTTTCAATTTTTTTCATTCAGGTTGAAATTACAGCTCTAAAATAATTCTGAGTAATTTTGGGGTTCTTTCCTAGGAAGCAACAGCCCTCATGGCAGTCCCTCCCCCCTTGAATACAATATGCTTCTGATAATAATCGTCTCCGTGGGAGTGATCACCATTGTGGTTGTAGTGATTGTTGCTGTGTTTTGCACTCGACGGACCACCTCTCACCAGAAGAAGTAAGGTTTGGTTTTCAGTTGCCCTGGGTGGAGGGTGTCTTTCTGCTGGTTTCAGGGATACGGGTGTGATTTACAATGAAGGCAAAATAAAAGGCACCATAAAGTTGCACGTTGTGCTTTGGTGCACTTAAATTTTAGGGCTTTCTTACATCAAGATTCTGTGCCAATTTAACAGCTGTAGACTTCTCTGATTCTATAATATGAACAGTGCTGAAGTGTGAATTAATCTATTCAGATAATACATAATAATAGATAATAATGGTTCAGATGCAGTGAAGCTGTAGCCATTTCAGAACTCTTTTGGGTGGATGGGTTTGCTTTGCTTTTCTTGAGTTGCTGTGCCTCTGTTTCTCCATTGGTAGGAACGTTTGCCTCACTCTTCCCTGATGTGCACAATAGAAAGCATATTAATAAAGGAGAATATTTGTAGCTCAGGATTGAAATAAGGGGGTCCTTGGTGCTCTCAGAGCTTGGTCGTTTGCACTGATGATTTTACCTAGTCTGCAAGAAAACAATCAAGCTGGGAGAGCACCAAGGTTTATTCTTTGCAGGGATTCTTTTATAGAAGATAACTCTCGCAGGAACATTGAATAAGTGACTTGTTTTTTCTTTTAAAGAAAACGAGCTGCTTGTAAATCGGTGAATGGGTCTCATAAATACAAAGGCAATTCCAAGGACGTCAAGCCGCCGGATCTTTGGATCCATCACGAGAGGCTGGAGCTGAAGCCGATCGATAAGTCTCCAGATCCCAACCCCATCATGACCGATACCCCAATCCCTCGTAATTCCCAAGACATCACCCCGGTTGACAACTCTATGGACAGCAGCATTCATCAGAGGCGGAACTCCTACAGAGGTGAGGGTGGATGACGCTGACCGAATTGTTAGCTCGGTGTGAAATGATAGAACCAGACAAAATGATGTTGCGTAGCATAGATTGCAGTGAAGTACAGGTGGTCCTTGAGTTACAGCAGTTCATTTAGTGACCCTTCAAAGTTACACTGGGACTGAAAAAACTGATTTATGACTGTTTTTCACAGTTGTGACCTTTCCGGCATCCCCATGGTCACGTGATCAAAATTCGGATGCTTGGCAACTGGTTCTTATTTATAACCCTTGTTATGTCCCAAGATCACGTGGTCCCCTTTTTCAGTTGCTGCCATTTTCTTTATATTAATCATTCCCTGTTTACATAATAGAATGTAAATCAGACGAAAAAAATACGCAGTGCTAATGCTATTAATGACTCATTAATGTTGAGCGCATTATTTGTATTACTTTAAAAAGTGGGTTCTCTTCCACTTTTGAGGGTTTCTGTTGTAAAGGCTGCAGATTTCTTTGAATGAAACTTTTGAAGAAAGTGAAAATACTTTTTCAATACTTGAAGAGCCCTTTCTTAAGAAAAATGTTGTTGTTGTAAAATGCTTCACCGCAGACTCTTACGGTTTTTTCCTAACGTGGGCATAATGACTAGCAAAACCTAACCTTTGATCTTCTGAATGCAGGCCATGAGTCAGAGGATAGCATGTCCTCCCTTGCAGGAAGGAGAGGGATGCGACCAAAGATGATGATGCCATTTGATTCTCAGCCTCCTCAGCGTAAGTCTAACTTTACGGATTACCTCCCAAAGCCACCTTGATTGAGTCAAACATTTCTGGTTCCATCTCATCCGTACAAGGTTACCTTGCAGTGCATTTAAAGCGGTAGCCCAGTGCCCAGGTCTTAAGAACACTGGATAAACTTCGGGCTAAATAGTCTGTTTACATCTTACTGCGACATTGACTTCTACTCCAGCCGTCTTTGTTTTTCCAGATTCACCCTGCCAGCAGAAGTAAATTTACTGTCTCTCTGTCAGTCAAACAATTCCAAGCAGAATAGTTTGTATTACAGAGATTTTCAAGCTGCGGACGCCAAAACTTGTCGTTCTTACATGGCAGAGAAAATTGAGCAGAGAATCAGCATCTAATGGTGCCAATTATATTATTTTTTTCAATTTTTTCTTGACCTGGCAACTTCCATGGAACCCCCCAAAGGGTCCAGGGACCACAGGTTGAAAACCTCTGCTGTATTATATCATAAGTTAGACTTAATGCCAGGGAATGAATCGGCCTGGACTTTTCACCTTAGTATAGGGATGTAATTTCTGGTTCTCCCTAGTGATATGCTAATGACAAGCCTAGTGGATTTAAATACATATTACCAGCTAAATGAAATTTGCGCAGCCATTGTTTATGTATGGCAGGTCCAAGAAATGTCATGTGCAATTGAGGGTTCTATCAATTTAATCTATTCAAGTATTATAGAGTAGATAGATGTCAGAACCATAGACATCAGAGCCAGATGGCAATTGTAAATTGGCCAGATCCTGCTGATATCTATGACAAACCATGTACACAAGGAGTAGAGGAAGCTGAGGAAAACAGGTCTTCTTTCAACTGAGTTGAAATCCTCTGTTTATCATAACTTGTATAATTAGGATGATGCCGTGCTAATGTGTGTCATGGAATTGCAAAGATTTTAGATATATTTTGTTGGGGAAGTGCTAGAGAGAAACAGATATATTTGGACTGTCAAGGTTACAAGATTGGAAGTGAAGAAGGGAAACAGGTTTATGCTGAATGGTTCACTACTCAGGGTAGTGAAACAGTAAAAAAAATATGAAAAAATTGAGGCAAGGAGAAGATACCTAAAATTTAATTAATCATTATTATATAAAGCAGTATTTCTGAAAGTGATAATAATCCAAATGTCATGCTTCTCATATACCATATTCAGACTAACATGGATTGCGATTATAGTGGGACTATTTTACCCAGTAACTTTCTCACAGATGTTGTAAGCAAACTTTCATTATTCCAAGTTGAGATGTTTGAAATGCATCTCATAATTTTACAAATTCTTTTCTCGTTGCTTTTTTCCTCAACCCTAATAAAGGAAGATCAATAACACTTCTTCATTTACAGCAATTATTTCCTTCTATCATGGCGTTCTATTAATGCATTTATGTGTGGTTCTTTTTACTGGAAAACTAAGCTATCTTGTGGCCAAGGGCTGGCATAGAATAGTAGAACCGACAATATAAGGATGGTTGATTTACTGAGTTTGTTGTAAGCTATATTCTCTATTTTATTCCAATCTGCAATATATCTAAACTATTCTGATTCTTGGTATTATTCATTATGAAATACATCACAGGTTTATCATTTATCATGATCTCACTAGTATATTTCCTTCCATTGGCAGGATGAGAACCATGAATTGAACTTTCTGTGGGTTTTATTTTAAAAGCATCCATGTGTTAAAGAATAACTTAACGAAAGCAAACAGAAAGTAATGTATCTGTAGCCAATTAAATTAAAAGCTAGGATTTCTCTATTGATTTCAACACAGGAAATGATCTACATAGACAGTGAAAATATGATCCTTTAAGGTTACTTAAGGATCGGAAATTTATAAATGAACTCAGCAGTAGTATGAGTGCAGAAAAGGAAATTTTAATATCAATGATTTATTTGCTTGCTGGATTATAAGTACTGTTCGTGAGTTTCTGTACACATGAAATCAGGCTCATAAACTTAGAATTTTATGTTGACAAATGCATACAATTACTTTTATATAAACCATAAAGTTGGAGACACTTTGTTCGAAATTACCCATTCCTAATTATGATCCAATGCATAGCTGCCCATTCATCCTCAGATACCATAATTCCTCTTTGCTCATATATAACAGAAGCTTCCGTTTGATCATCTGGGCTTCAGTCTCACCTGTCTCACCTCGACATAGGGTGCCAGGAAACCAGGAAGTTTCCTTTCAAGCAAATCAGATCAGATGCTTCTCAGCACCCAGCCAGCCAGCATCTCCAATTCTTGCTTCCTAATGTTTGCATCCCTGGAAATTCCTTGACAGAATACTATTTCTTCTTCCAGGAATCTGGAACCCGGCGTCCTAGTCTCTCTGTCTGTTTGTTTCAATGCATTTTTGTTGATGAAACTGGGGAGGGGCTTCACTTCGGCCTGCATGCCAGTTGGTCTTGCGTTAAGCTTTTGTTTTTTTCTGTCTTATGTTCATTCGCAGCTGTGGTTAGTGCTCATCCCATCCATTCCCTTGATAACCCTCACCATCATTTCCACTCCGGCAACCTCGCTTCTCCAACCTGCAGCTATCTCCATCATCAGGCAAACCCATGGCCAGTTGGCCCATCTGTGTCCCATTCAGACAGGGCTCATTCCACAGGTGAGAAGGACAATCTGTTTTTTGGAGGACCACCATGGGCAAAAAGAATCATGAGGACCAGAACCTCAGCTGATCTAATTGTAAATATCAAACAGCATGTTTGGGTGGCTGACTCTAGCCCAAATCTACCAATCTCTGAAGGTTGTATCTACTGATTGAACTAATTGTGTGTTCCTCTTTCCTTTTATAATAGCACCCATTGTAGATGGATGTGATATGTTTTGCCGCACTTTGTTTTTTTGGAGTCAAACTGTTACAATTCAATAGCTCTCCACACTTTCTGAGAATAAGGTTGTCGTTTCTGTGTTTTTTAGTGAATGGCACGTTTAAGCTTTTAGAATTTTATTTAATCTTGGATCTGATGGTAATTCAGTTTCTCTGTTGAGAATTAAGATTTGCATAATTTGCTCTCTTATTATTAAAGCTGCAAATAATGACTCTGAAGTGAGAATACTCCCTTATTTAATTGTAGAGTGCTAGTGGCTCCTGATTTAATTTCCGGCATCAAGAGTACCCATTTTTGCATCAAATATGGAAAATATAGCAACTTAGAGTTATCTATACCTAGCCTTAATAAAACCACTTGAAAGCTAGCCAACTGAAAAATCTCCAGACACTCCACTAAAGAATGAACAAGATAGCAATTCAATGATGATTTAAAAAGTTGAATATTATTTGTTTTGATTCAGTGATTGCGTCAGATGCTAAGATTTATAAAGCAAAAACAAATTAACCCCTTTATGTAGCCTAAATAAAAAACATAAGACTTCAGCAGCCATATAGAGTTATGTATAAGTGCTAACTAAGTGAGCTTTGGAGTGACTTTCTCATTCTGTCAGTTTGTTGGCCTCCTTTAGAACTAAAGAGAGCTTGTGATCCAACTAAGGCCATTGAAGGCGGCTGGCGTTTTCAGGGTTAGGTTGAAAAGTTAAAACTAACAGTTCCTTTCTTCTCCTCATCTCCAGAATCTGTTCGAAATACACCTAGCACCGATACTATGCCAGCTTCTTTGTCTCAGACGTGTTGTGCCGACCACCAAGAGCCAGAGAGTGCTTCAGCATCCTACCTACCCAGCACCCAGGAAGAGGAGACAAGCCAGAACCTCCCCACCGCCCACGTCCGTCCCTCTCATCCTCTGAAGAGCTTTGCTGTGCCCGCCGTCCCGCCCACTGGCAGCACTTACGACCCTGCCTTGCCAAGCACACCTTTATTATCACAGCAAGGTGAGTACGGAAGAGTGAAAGTTGAATGAGGAGGCTAGGCGAGCGATTCCATTAACGTCTTCTAGATCGCCATTTTCTTCTTCAAACTCCCAGAATTCCCAAGCCAGCACGTGTGGAGTTGAAGTCCTCGTACGTTAAAAGTTGCCAAATGTAAAAAAAAACGCTGATCCAGAGACAAATGTCAGAGCTTCTTTGAAGTTTGGGACCACTACAACAAAATCACAATTACTCTAGAAAGTCAGTTTAATGGCACTCTTCTGCCAGAACGTCTCCCTGTTGAGAGAGGTTGACTGAATCACTGACCTTTTTACACTGACCTTTTTATTTGCTTTAATGCAAAGATCTCGCCTTTCTTGCCAATTTATCAGGGAAATTTAGAAGAAAATAGCCATGTTCTCACCCTTTTGTTTTTGTTTTTTTAAAACTCTTTGCAATTTATATAAAAACGGTTTTGTCCTTTTCTTGAGCCTTGTAATTCTAGTCAAAGAATTGTGTTCGAACTTACCTACTTATCATCACATTTTTTAAAAAAAACATCGCAATTAAAACCTTGCTTTCTCAGATAATCAGTAGTTCTAGCATGTTTAGCTCCAGTCTAATGTTCAGTGCATGCAGAGTTCTGTACCAATAAAAAGTCATAAGGAAGAAAAAGGCATAAGGAGCGACAAGTAATAAGGTGTTATCCGTCAGTCTGAGACAAAGGAGAATTTTCAGAGGCAAGAGACACAATCAAAATGCCATGAAATTATGCCATCATCGTCCAAATATAGTACTAAATCATAGGCAGTTGCAGAAAGTTGAATGTTTAGAAGAAACAAATCCCTCCTGAGTAAAACCACAATTGCCATGGATTCTTCCAAAGAACCTAGCATTTCCCCATCTTTTTGCACTTTGGATATAAATACGATGTTACTGATGCTCTTGTGGGCTAGGTGGGTTCTGCCATGGGTGCAGCGATAGGACTCAATTCCTCAGAAAAAGGGAACCTTAAGAGCTGTGGTGGCGTGTTGGCTAGAATGCAACATTGCAGGCTAATTCTCCTGACTGCCAGCAGTTCGATTTTCACCGGCTCAACGTCGATTCAGCCCTCCATTCTTCCAAGGTCGGTAAAACTGGAACCCAGACTGTTGGGGGCAGTAAGGTGACTCTAAACCGCTTAGAGAGCGCTATAAAATACTGTGAAGCAGTATATAAGTCTTAGTGCTAGTGCTATTAAGTGGTTCCTGCTCTTCCTTCCCTTCAGCCAAGCGGGTTCATGAAAGCAAGGAAGAAAGCGATTGTGGCATTCCAATTGAAACACATTTCTTGTGTAAATCTATAGCTCATTGATGAATATCCAAAAGGGGAAGGGTTTGAATCATGATGCCGCAGGTGCCATCTTCCCTGTTTCGACTTTCCCTGGGAATGCCATACTCCTAAATGAAGTTCCATGCAAAACATCCATGAAATCTAGCTTCGTATATCGCTGCCTTCCCGGTATTATCCATATGACCCGTGGGGCTTAGGTTCATTCAGGGCTTGTAACTCTAACTCTAACCCTAATCTTTGGCTTCGTATTTCAGAATTCTGTGTTTTTTCCATTATAGTCGTTTTTATTCATTTGTATTTTACTATTTGTGAGTAGATTGGATGCAGAATCAAAGCCTGAAAGGAATTTGATTGCATCTGACTTATTTAACAGCAACAAACCCAGTTCATTATCAACATGCCATTCATTATATATGTTTGTCAGATAAAAGATTGACTGTGATTATAATTGTGTCAAGCTTCTAGCCATCCAGTCCACTCAGTGAAGACAGCATCAATTGGAACTCTCGGACGAACTCGGCCTCCAATGCCAGTTGTAGTCCCAAGTGCCCCTGAAGTGCAGGAAACCACGAGGATGCTTGAAGACACAGAAAGTGTAAGTGTACTTCTAGACGATAGCCTGGTCATGCTATATCATGTCTGAATTCATTATGTAAATGTGAAAGTAATAGGAATGAGTCCCTATGAACACATACTGTATGCAGGAAGAAACTAGACCAACTGGACCAGATAGTTCTTGTCTTATAAGCGGGACCAGAATTTTTGTTGCTAAGCAAGATGGTTGCTAAGTGAGTGATATCCAATTTTACAACCTTTTTGGCATGTTTATTAAGCAGATCATTTCTGTGGTTAAGTGAGTCACACAGTCATGAAGCCAATCCAGCTTCTCCCATTGACTTGCTTGTCAGAAACCAGCCAGTCAGGATGACCACAAATGGTGATCACATCATCCCGGGATGCTGCAACTGTCATAAATGTATGCCGGTTGTCAAGCCCACATTTTGATCACATGATGGTGAAGATCCTGCGACGGTCCTTAGTTTTTTCAGTGCCATCTTAACTTTGGTTGCTACACAAAAGTTTTGTAAGTCAAGGACTACCTGTATAACAGATCAGATTTTAGGGAAATGAATTCTCCAGTCCGAAGTACTTTCTGAACCATCTCTCCTGGCAATCACTGGGGGATACTGAAGTTGGGTACAATCTCTCTTAAAAGCCAGCAACTGAGTGTGAGCGGGAATCCAGTAGACTGTTTTCCTCTGAGCTGGGGGAACACCAAGTCATCCTTTAGCTCCCAGGAAGGTACCCCCTGGATCTCAACATTGCAGCGCAAGCTTTTGAAAAGCAATTGATAATTAACTGCAGGATATATTAAGCATTTATAAGGTGCACTATTGTTAATTGCCTCCATCTTTGGTTCCATGGGAAAAGATTTTTCTGCGGACCGGTGGAGGATGTGGTTTTGCCTGCTGCCTGTGTCTTGTGAATGAGGTGCAGCTTGTTTGCACAGACTGGTTGCTGGCATGCCGCTGACTGGTGCCAGTCCACGGACCAGGGGTTGAGAACCCCTGGCTTAAGAGAGTGCTGTAAAACACTATGGGATGGTATATGTCTGCTATTGCTATTGGCCACCATCCTCCTTTCTCTTTCCCACACGAGGCAGCTCATCTTGCCCAATAACCCTCTTAAATCTCCTACAGAATTACGAACCAGACGAACTCACCAAAGAGATGGCCCACCTGGAAGGACTAATGAAGGACCTTAACGCCATCACAACAGCGTGATCACCTTCCCCAAGGAATGACTCCAAATCACAGGTCTTGGGACTTCGCCTTGGAGCACAAGGAAATGTATAAAGACTACGGGGACAGCACAAAAAGAGACCTGCCACCAGCTGCAGCATCCACCGTCAGGGCCTGTTCTGGTTAACGGTTAACCAAGTGACTCTTCTGGTTCATTGCCCTGAAACGAACTTCTTTGAATGTTGGGATTTCTGCTTCTGGCTGAGATGGTGATGCTGAGAAGGAGCGAGGAGTGGGGCGACGCCTCCAGCATCCAGACAAAGTTAGCGTTCATCTGAGACAGTTTTTGTCTCGGTGCTGCGACCTTCCCTGCTTTTTCAGTGTTGGACATTCACATTTATGTACAATTTTATTTGTGTGTTCTTATTTTATTGTATCTTTTTTATTAAAAAGTGTAATCTGACAAAAAGAGAGAGAGAGAGAGAGAGAAAACATTTGTGTTGTTTCCCCACAGCCTAGACGGATGTCCGACTGTTTGTTCTCTTGTGTATGCGGGAATTCATTGCCAATGTGGATTGTTCCGTTCCTTTGTTAGTTCAGATTTTATTTTATTTTCTTGGCGTGTATAATTCTGTCACCCTCCAGCAGTTAATTCATGGCCTTGGGGTATGCTGCATTGCTTTTTGTAAACTTTTTTTATTTTTATATTATAATAATTAAAAAGCCTGACTAGATCCTTTTCTCATCACTGTGAGGTTATCTGTTTCGATTGAAATGTAACACGGAGGAAACTTCTTTCTTGTTTTGTTTTTGAGCGTTTTCAGTACAGAAGTAGAATAAGTAGCCTTGGGCTGGGAGCCACAGAGTGGTAGGAAGTTTCATTGTTTACAGAGACAATGCAATGCAACTTTATCCATCAGAATCATTAAACCATCCTCTGCAATATGCCCAATTGTGAGTTACATGAATTATTATTACCAGCAATTTTCCTGCTCACAGTGACTTGAGAAAAGTATCCCAGTATTCTGAAGGATGGCTATGATGTAACTCTTATCTGAAATTATTCACTTATGTCATTACCTCCCTCCGTCCAAGGCCTTACCAAAAGAAAGTGAGCAGCACACCTGTGGCTCCAAAAATACCCTAGCAACCAGCCCCAATTCATCAAAGGGAATTGTAATAATAGAATGAAGACTTAAGTGCTCATCTGTTTTGTAAATTTATCCTTTAGTCCAGGAGTGTCCAATCCTGATGATTGTAAGGCTTGTGGGAATTCTGGGAGTTGAAGTCCACAAGTCTTGAAAGTCGCCAAGGTTGGACACCCCTGCTTTTGTCTGATTCTTGCCAATTGGAAAGGATGTCGAGCAAAACCCTCTCATAAATGTTGGGTCCTTTAAGCTCAGATACCACAGTATATCTTAGCAGCATAGCTCTTATTGTTTGAATGTTTGGTTTTACAATTGTGTCCTTCCTGATATTTGTGTTGAAGCGGGATTTCTATTCCAGATACTTTAGTGTACAATGATCAATCACAACCTGTGTGTGAGCCACCATTCTAGGTAGCTGTAGATCAACTTCAAGGTTCTGTGGAATACTTCCAGTATTGAACCACAGTCAAAACAAATTAACTTTGCAGGGGGAGGGGGGAGAATGTAGACATGTATTTTTGTGACTCAGGTGCTGCCCAAGCCGGTAGAAGAAAGGGGTAGGTTGGGAGAGATTAAATAAATTCCTAATAAGCTGGTAAAATTGTATTTCCTCTCCTTGTTTGCTGCTCATAATCATACTGTTCTTTGCCATCTTCTATGATGACAAAAGTAATATTTGCTTTTTCTTTTTTTAAAGAAAACCCATAGCATTGGGTGTCTCATGCTGGCTTAAAAAGAGATTGAAGAATGGGAGACTTTGATTTTCTTTTTACTGTAACCAACTTGATTAGTCCAAGTGGTATTGGAGCCGTGGTGGCGCAGTGGTTAGAATGCAGTATTGCAGCCTAACTCTGCTGACTGCCAGCAGTTCGATCCTGACCGGCTCAAGGTTGACTCAGCCTTCCGTCCTCCCGAGGTCAGTAAAATGAGGAGCCAGATTGTTGTGGGGGGCAAGAGGCTGACAATGTAAGCCGCTTAGAGAGGGCTGTAAAGCCCCATGAAGGTGGCATATAAGTCTAAGCGCTATTGCTGTTGTACCAAGTTCAGCGATAACAAGACATAGGATAGGATGGAATCAGTTAGAGATTTTGTACATTCTTTTACCTTCCTGTGTGATTAAAACTTGGATTGCATGTTGCTAGCGATTCAAGTTTAGAGTCACCTGGCTTAAGTTATCGCCAAATAGTACAGAGAAGAAATTATTCTTAGGAGCAGGTAAGAAGAGAGCTACGTCACCCTTTCTTTGTCTTTCTGTCCCTTCCATTTATCTTTCCCCCACACACACACTGTTTTCCTTCCTTCCCTTCCAGCTCAGCCTTGGTTTGCACCGATGAGTTGAACTGATTCGTTCTGATTAGCCGCTGCCTAGCCTAAGCGTTAAGAACTGCCATGCCGAACCCAAACAAGCCATCCGTTTTTTTTAAAAAAAAAGAATGTCTTTTTGCAATTATATCAGAAGTGCCATGAAAACTAAAAGTAGACCACCTTACTCAGTGCTCTGTCTTCCAGCAGTAACCCTTGTGACCCCTCAGAGACCAATCGTGCTGTTTACGGTTAGGGTGTAAATTTCTGCCTACCACATCTTTCCTTCTAGTGAGTTAATTTGATCCTCCTGTTTGTCTGGAGGTGGAGCAATTCATAATAAAGGGTGACCAATTTTCAAGTTAAATCCAAGGAGAAGAAAGAGTCACGCCTTGACCCGTATCTAGATATCCTCTGGATGCATTTTTGGAGCTTGGAGAGCAGTTTCCCTACTAGGGGGGGGGTCTTCCCCGTTCCCCACCCTCATAAACCGGAAACATTTTTTTTAAAGATTCTTTTGCCTCATTAGAAGATCCGAAAAGAGGAAGTTAAAAACCCTAATGCGTATAAGCGTTGAAATTTTCTGAATCGAACCGTAGACGTGACCTAAAGGTTGTGTGCCCATCAGGGCGAGTGACGGTGCAGGTAGTCCTCGACCTACGACCACAGTTGAGCCCAGAATGTACGTGGCTAAGCGAGAAATTCGTTTTGTCCCATCTTACAACTTTTCTTGCCACATTTGCGAAGTGAATCACTGCAGTGGTTAAATTAAATTAATCAGCGAACCCCGTGGGCCATCATAAACGTGAGCCAGTTGTCAGGCAACTGTGTGAAAAATGGTCATAAGTCCCTTTTTTTCACCACCGTTGTAACTTTGAAGGGTCACTAAGTGAACTGCTGTACGTCGAGGACTATGTGAAATCAAGCTTCCACCCGTTGGTGGCAAGACAAGACATGTAAAAGGCCAGCGAGATTTAATGGGTCTTTTTGTGGCTCAAAGTGTTTTTTGTATGGCCGTTTTTCATTGTACGGATCCTTTTTCATAGCCCGGAGTACAAAGTCTCTTCTATCTTTGGAGTTTCTCGCCGCATCCCGTGAATTAAACTGGCGCACACACACGCTACTCCCTCGGTGTGGTGCCTTTCTCTCTTAACTAGACCCAAAGAAACGTCCATCTTGTATATTCAGTATTCCTCCCACTTGGTGGGCTCTTGTTATATGATATTATATTGCTACTTTCGTAGAACACCGCCAATGTCGATAACCGCCGTGAGTCTGGGAAAGGGGTGGGATGGGGTGGGGAATATTTT
>JANHFO010005833.1:32907-43859 GCA_032468095.1 Pareas carinatus | reverse complement strand
GGCACGGCGGAAAACACGGAGGTCAGAAATCCTACGGATATCTACGGGGAGATCATTCCAGAGGGTGGGAGCCGCCATAGAGAAGGCTCTCCCCCTGGGGGTGGCCAGCCTATTGGGAGTAGCAGGTGCTGTGATGATACTGAAATAGAAACCAATTCTAAGTATGCAACTTAAATAGAAATCCTACAAGATTCAGTTAGTGCTGCTCTGTGTTTAGATAAAGCTACCGAGTTTCCGTAACAAGCATCCAAACAGCCAATAAAGACAGCAGACGAATAAGAACAGAAATCTAAAACTTTTAACATTCAGACCTGAGAGCATTTTTAAAGCCAGATCTGCTCATCCCAGTTATATGTGTTATAACTGAAGTCCAATTGTGAATAGCACGGTTTAACAACAATTTCTTTTAGACAAAGATATTTTGATCTTTATAAATCGATGCTAATTTAGTAAATATATTGTATAGCAGTGCTCTTTTTCCTTAGATTACAAGCAATGCCACTAGTGATCTTAATATAAGAGTTGATGGGCGTGCCATTGTTCGTGGAAATGAAGGAGTGTTTATTATGGGCAAAACTATTAAGTTTTACATGGGACGCAACTTGGAACTGAAGGCGGTAAGTAATTCCAGGATTTTTAGCTATTTTATAATGTAGTCGCTTGACTAAAGGAATGTCAGTCAGTCAAATATTGGTTCAGTTTTGTCATTTGTCAACTTAAAACTTGCACACGCACACATCCCAGTTATAGTTTTTATGTTTCAGTTGACCTTTAAATCTGTTCTATGCATAGACACCTTCTAGTTCATACACACAATGCTCTATTGAATTCCTGAATAAATTATACGCACCCATACATTTGAAGCAAATGTGGGATATTTGGATATTAAAGCTAAAACTAAACAGCTTCTTTGCAGAAGAACAAGAAGACATTGTCCTGTTCTGAGTGTGCAAACTATCCAGTTCCATTAAGAGAAAACTTTTTTAATCGAAATATTTTAAAACTATAGCCAACCAGTTGTAGTTTCTACATTAATTGTTACCCTCCTGCTAAGATACATAATGTTTGGAAGCAAGTTCATTTCTGTAGTATTAATAATGAAGTGCGTTCAGCCCATCCCCAAAAGAGAAATATGTCAGGGCTTAGACATGAGAGCATTTTCCAATTGGTCAACTTTTGATGTATTGTAACTGCAACATTTAGAATTCACAGCTAGAAAATGGAGAATCCGCCCCATTTTCTCCAAAACGACGTGGAAGTTTAAGACTAGCAATGTTGAAAAATATCATGAAATGACTACTATATTACATTGATTATAAAATGCATGTTTTCCCATATTTTGGTGTCTCTGTATTCATGGGGCGTCTTATATCCTCAAAAAGAATTCACTTTAATGTTGTCATAGCGGGGGGCAGAAGGGAGGAGGAGATGGAAGAGACTCAAAGGGGTCTCCTCTCAGAGGGGTCTTCTCACAAGGTGGGGCTGACAGCTGGGGCTGCAACGTGCATGTGCGTCAGCTGTTCGGCGATGGTGAGTGTACAAGCTGAGAGAGGGGGGAAGGAGAATGGGAGGTGTGCATATGTGGATGGAGGAGAGGAATGACCAGATCCACTTAAAGGGAGAGGCTCTTGGAGGTTTCTTAAAATCTGTCTGCTGGGAGGGAAGGAATGTGACCAGAGAAGGGGTCTCTGATGTTGGCAGGAGAAAGCGCATAGTGAAAGCACTGCCCCAAAAAAGGGGACGGTACAATAGAACTAGCCGTCTTCGCAGGAATCCTGCAGAGGAGAGGTGACGGCGGCACTTGCTGAGCTATTGCGGGCTTCGCTCTCCCCGAGGTGAGCTAGAGCCACCGCAGGTCCCTTTCCTTCACCACTGGCAGGTGCAACTGGCAGCAGCAGGTCTTTAAGGCTCATCTTTTTCATTCCTCACCGCCTCCCCCCTCAAGAGTTCCGCAACTTTGCCTGGGGCGCTCTGACTCCCGCCTTCTCGTGGCGCAGGGGCACTTTCCCGCCTGGATCTTCTTCCTTCTTTTTCCCAGTAGCTCCCAGGCCCTCAGAGCTCGCCCTCCCTGAATTTCCTAGAGTTGCCCATGATAAAGTGCTGCGGCTTTTCATCCCGAGAAAACCCAGCCTGTGCAGAATTGGCATCGGACGCGGAGGTGACCGGGCTGCCTCTCGCCCCTCGTCTGCTGTAATGCAGCATGCACGAAGCAGCTTGAACGAGAGTTCAGTGCATGCGGCTACGCTCCCCCTCACTCTCTTCCGTCTCCTCCCCACTCGCTACACGTCATTTAAAGGAAATACCTGCGTATTTCTATTTCTAACTTAGAAAAATAAGGGTGCGTCTTACAATCGATGGCGTTTTATAATCAATGTAATACGGTATCTTGAATCCCCGAATTTGATTGTGTGATCATGGGGGTGCTGAAGCAGTCATCAGAAATGTGATGAATGGTCTTAAGTCACTTTTTACAGTGCTATTGTAATGTTGAACTATGACTAAACAAATGGTTGTAAGTCAACTACTACCGGTACCTATACTGTAGGTGTAAATAAGCCCAATGCTGGCAGTCCTCAACTTATCACAACTGAGCCCAAAATTTATGTTGTTAAGTGAGAAATCTGTTGCAAGAGTTCTACCCTATTTTACGACTTTTCTTGCCGCATTTGTTAAGTGAATCACTGCAGTTGTTAAGCTACTAACAAGGTTGTTAAGTGAATCTGGCTTCATCAGTATAATTAGGAAAATTGAAACCGAGTAACAGTGTTCCAAAATTTTCCTTAAATTTTCCAAAAAACTATGTTTCTCTTGCATAAGGATTTGCATGGGGGAAGGGAGGGAGACTCTTGTTCTTATAATAACTTTAAAATCATATTTTAAAATTGTAAACCTATCTTACTATTGAAAGATGATGAACAATATTGTGTGCATTTCCCCCTCACACTTGCACATCTCTTCTTGGTCTACAGTGTTCCTAACTATCAGAAATCCATTATTTGTATACTATGCAAATAAATGATACAGAATGATAAAAAAATTAAAAATTAATAAAAAAGAAACAAATTTTGGACCTATCTTCAAAGATATGATTGGTGCCTCCTTCCCAGTCACATGATTGCATTTTGGTTTGCAGCATCCTGTCATCATCTGACTGCAATTCGCCTCATTTTTTAGCTGAATTCTGGAGGGTTTTATCAGCTTCTCACAGAAAATGCAAATTCAGAATTGATTTACTTCACAACTATGTTACTTAATGACCTAATGACCAGTTTTACGCCCATTGTAAAAACGGTTGTCACATGGCGACCCACTTAATGACTGCAGCGATTTACAATAGAAATTCTGGACTCAGTTGTAGTCATTAAGTGAGGACTACTTGTACTTTAAACTCTGAATAACCTTAGAGTATTCAGAGAGCATGAAGACGGATAATTCTCTTCCACACATTAATCCAGGAAATCCAAAGCAGGCCCACTAGCATCAGAATACAATACAATAAAATATTATAAACAAGCAGAAAAAGATTACAATCCGGTGATAAGATCTTGTGCTCTCTGCCCCCCCCCCTTACTGTTTTAACATTGAGGAATATTGTGTGGTTAGTTAGGAAAGTGTTTCTACTCTTAAGAATAAGACTAGATGAAATCTCCCATTGATGCCAATTGAAATAGGATTAAATGATCTAAAGAATGAGGAAAGTTTTTTCCACTGACTGGGGGTTGGGTATCCATGATCTAAAGCAGGGGTCGCCAACCTTTTGGACCTCAAGGACCACTACATTCAAAAAATTTTAAAAAGATACATACATTTGTAAAATAATGATCAGAGAACTTCCATTTAATTAATACAAAAGGCACCTATTTAATATAGCAAAAATTAAAAAGTTTATTTAATTATAACAAAATCTTTAAAGGTTGTTTAATTGTAGCAGAATTATCAAAGTTAAGTTTAATAATTACAAAATAATTGAAACTTCTTTAAGTATTACACATTTTTAGTGTGATATTTGTTTCTGCTTGAGAGAGAGAGAGAGATAGAATGAGAGAGAATCATACAAACACAGAAAGAGACACAGAGAGAGAATGAGACAGACACACACACACTGATGAGAGACAAACACATACACAAACACACACAGAGAAAGAGAAGAGGGAGTCTGAGAGAGAGAGAGAGAGAATGAGAGACAGACAGAAAGACACACATAAGAACCATACAACTATACAAAAAAATTCAAAAAATCTCCATTTTCTTCTGACCCTCTGGTAGGTCCCGGCCCACAGGTTGGTGACCACTGATCTAAAGTACAGGTAGTCCTCGACTTACAACCGTTTGTTTAATGACCGTTCAACGTTACAATGGCATTGAAAAAAATGACTTATGACAGCTATTCGCAGTTACGAACTTTCCAGCATCCCCCATAATCACATGATCACAATTCAGGACCATGGCAACTGATTCATATTTATGACTGTTGCAGTGTCCCCTGAGTTCATGTGATCCTATTTTGCGATCTTCTGTCAAGGAACGTCAATGGGGAAGGCAGCTTCACTTAACAACCGGTTACTAACTTATCAACTGCAATGTTTCCCTTAACTGAGACCAGAAAGGTCATAAAATGAGGCAAAAAAATCACTTAACAAATATCTCATTGAACCATAGAATTTTGGGCTCAGTTATAGTCATAAGTTGAGGACTACCTCTATCGACTGAAGACAGTTATACGTTTTTTGATTTAAATATATTCCCTTCCTAGGACGACTCCATTATCCTAAATGGAAGTGTGATGATCAGTGTATCACGGCTGCCAAATTCTTCTCACAAGGAACAATTTAACAATGGTGACTGGGAACGTTACAAACTCTGCATGTGTTCTGACGGGACGTTATTCCGTATTCCAGTTAAGAGCCGCAATATGGGGTGTCAAACCTCTATCAACCCATGTGGTAATACATATTAAAGGCAAGCGTGGGTACTATTAGGGGGGGAATTGCTATATTTAAGTTCAAGCCACTGCATGTTTGCAAGGCTGTTTATAGTTATTTGTAGCACTATTAGATGAAGCACTTCTCATTCACAGATCTCCACATTGTTGATTATGTCAATCATCTTTTAAGGGACATTCCTTGATGCGTAGAAGTGCATTTTAGTAAGACAGTTAAGCAGAAAGACGTGCTTCAAGGTACTGTTGAATTAAAATTACCAAATAAGCCTATATATGTTTCAAAAATGATTTGGAAGCATTATTTTGGAGTTGGCCAAGAGCAGCATCTTTAGCTGATTTGTTAACATGGCCCACAAAAGGCTTCCCACAAACATTAATATGTAATTTATTTCTGTTTCTGGTACTTTTATCTTTGCAAATGTGTACTTCTCAGTCATTATACTTAGAACTTTATTTGGTTCCACTATATTCAGGCATCTGTTTTCTGAAATTTCTGTTTTGAATTCCATGTTTTAATATTGGCTGAGTAATTCAAATCATTATGAGGACGAAAACAGAGTCAATAGAATAGAATAGAATAGGAGTTGGAAGCAGTTCCACTGATTAAGTGATCTGTCAGGAAATTCCTCCTTAATTTCTAGGTTGCTTCTCTCCTTTATTAATGCCTGTGGTTGAGTAACTACAGGTTGTTGGACTATTTATTCCCTTTTCCTACCAAGTTAAAAAAGGCAATTTTTTTCCTGAGGAGTACTGTGAATAATTTGAGTTCGACAAAACTCGATAGGATTGCTTCTGCCCAAACAGCCGCTGATTCATTTTAGGAAATATCCCAAGTTTGAAAAACATTTTGAAAGTCTTTGGCTTCTTAGCTATGGCATTTGAAAATGTTTATGGCAAGAGGTCCCATGAAAACTGAGCAAAATTAAAAACACGAATAAGTCTGCCTCGTTAGAGTGACATGATGCATGTGGGTTT
The DNA here is from genome assembly GCA_032468095.1 of Pareas carinatus. Taxonomy (NCBI): domain Eukaryota; kingdom Metazoa; phylum Chordata; class Lepidosauria; order Squamata; family Pareidae; genus Pareas; species Pareas carinatus. The sequence goes on along the minus strand of JANHFO010005833.1, from coordinate 37,942 downwards.
ATTGCAAAGGTAATTCTGCTTTTTTGCTAATCGAGATTGAGCAGTTCGAAGGTGTCCTCTGTTGCTTATAATTGTGCCCTCCTTCACTTGAGTCTTTCCATCCCCAGCTTCGGTTTTGAAATCGAATATTGCCCATGGAGTGAAAAGCTTGTGACTAAGCATCATCTGCAACTTTGACTGTATGCTAAATAGTCAAATGGTCTGATTAGGGCTGATGGAACAGTGACTGTAGTTTTTTCTGTAAAAACACTGAATGCAGCAGCAGAAGCAGAGGGAGGAGATGCAGAGCAGAGGGAGGAGACACACACACAGCTGGACTGCGCCAAGGCACTGATCTTTCTAAGAGATGTGGAATATTTAAAACCGCCTAAACCAGGACTGTCAAACTCAATTTCATTGAGGGCCATATCAGCATTTTGGTTGCCCTCAAAGGGCAACGGTTGGATGTACGACTATGTACCCAGGGAGTCCTCAACAGTTCATTTATAATGCCACTGCGAAAAAAGTGACTTTTTATGGCCATTTTTCAGACTTACGACCGTTGCAGCATCCCGGTGGTCATGTGGTTTACATTCAGATGCTTGACAGCTGACTCGCGTTTATGACGGTGGCCGTGTCCCTGGGTCACGTGACCCCCCCTTTTTTGCAACCGTCTTGAGAAGCAGAATCCATGGGGGAGATCAGATCCCGCTTCACAACCGGGTTACAATTTTACAGCTCCAGCGATTCACTTAACAAATGTGACAGGAACATTTCTCACCTGGCAACAAAAATGTCGGGCGCAGTTGTGGTTGTAAGTTGAGGGATACCCGTAATCAAGTGGATTAATATTTTTGTTTTTATTCAAGGCACCCAAACTGACCTGTTCAAAGACTCAAATCAATGAGATGAAAAATAAGAGCAAGCATGAACCTCAGCTGCTTCCATTCAGAACCAGATTCCCCATTTCCGAAGTTAGTGAGTTGGAAAGAAGGCATTTAAATGCGAATAGGCTTGCCTGTTCCCTTGACGGGGCTTGTAGTTAATAGAGAATAAGCAAGTGGCAGAAGGTAGGCCCAGCCGAACAAGCCAGCCGTGATCCCAGCTGAACCCTGAACCAGCTCGGGCTGCTTCACAGCATGCCTTCCAGCAATAGGGAATTTAAAAGCCTTCGATTACAGCGCCATGAAATAAAAGACGTATTTTACATGTGGCCGCCTGCAAGATCAGAGAAGACGAATGGCAGTGCTTAGTATATTAACTGCTGTTGCTGTTATGGTTGGCGCTGCCGCAAGACAATGTAACACAATACAAGTGCGGTGCAGGAGGGCTGGGCAGGGCCGAGCCCAGCTTATTGGACATAACTCGGCCCACTGCTAGCCATCACTGCCAGCCAATGAGCGCCCAGCCTGGCTGGGGTGGGCCAGAGCCAATGGGGTAGGGGCCGGCCCCTCACTGCCTCCGGGACAGCCATGGGTCAGATCCAAACAGGTTGCAGGCTGCATCTGGCGCACGACCCTTGACCCTCCTGGCGTAGATCAAAGATACGACAATTGGGTCCAAAAATTTATTTGGCAAGCAGGATGTATGTTAAGTGAGTTTTGCCCCATTCCATAATCTTTCGTGCCGCAATTAAGTGAAATATTGCAGTTTAGTTAGTAACAGGGTTGTTAATGGCATCAGAGTTCCTTGTTGACTTTGCTTATCAGGTCGTAAAAGGGGATCCCATGACCTCAGGGCACTGCAGCCATCATGAGCCAGTTTGCCAAGCATCTGAATTTGGGTCATATGAATATGGGGATTGCGCAATGTTTGTGTGAAAAACGATCATGTCAGTGCCGTTGTAACTTGGAACAGCCACTAAATGAACTATTTCAACAGGCCATATGAAAGAAAAAAGAATTGCAGTAAGACTTGCAAGGGGACTTTTGTGTCCCAGATATTTACAAAGGAACAACTAAACTTAAGTGACTGGTTTGCTGTGCCAGTTTCTACTATCTAATACTGGATTCCTAGACATAATAACTCGTAAGTTGAGCTCCTTAGTAAAGCAATGTGCAGTATGAATAAAAAGCCCATACATATATTGGGTATAGTGTTGTGAAGATTGGATGAAGAGAAATGTGCAGTGTTTCAGAATGAAGAGTATAAATATCACATCTGTCTGAGTCTCATTAAAGCAGTTGTGTCTGTTCCCAGATTTAGGCAATTGCAGGAGTCTCCCCCAAAGCTTCCTCACTGCAATTGACTGAATTGGGAAACAGATGCAGCTTCTTTCACACTACTGTGAATTTATAAGTTCTGAGGTACCTGTTCTAAATTTAATCCGAAGCACTATACAGACTTGTATGACAAGTTCTTCCTCTTGCTTTTGAGGGAGGACATGGGGCAGGCATTAATAAGAGCAGCTTTTTAAATGAAATATTGTACTTAGTGCTACGACTGGGCAGGCCATACAATTACTATTCATTTTAAATCTTGGAGCACATTGTAGAGAAATATCTGCTGTTTTGCAGCACTAGGACCATTTACAATGACAGTTAATACTCCATATTTCAATTAAATTAAAAGTTTCTGCTCTTATTATTCAAATCATCCATTGGCACACAACTTTTTTAAATTAATGATTTAATAATTAAATAATATTCAGTTAAAAATTAAACCGAACGATCCCGCATTTAGCAATTTATTTTTCCACTGTGGTGCTGTTCTTATTTAAAGTTTATATAAAATGGAAGTATTTAATTGTTAAACTGCGCTACATTGTGTATGTTTTAAAGCTGGATTTTTAAAGACTGCATTTATGCCATAGTATTTCGTCATATCACTATGAAGTTTGGGTTTCCAAGTGCCAAAGAAAGTTCTTACGTGTATTTGTAAAATTTCCATTTAAATAAATAATATAAATTGATCTGGTGTTTTTTTTAATTCTAAATTGTCCCCAAAGCTGTGGTACATGGGGATGTACATAGCTCTAAAGCTGTTCTCTCTTCCGACTGCCCCATGCCCTGTGAAATAACACTGTTCTGTTATGTAGCTGCTAAAACATTATTCAGTATGAATCAGAAGCATTGGGAGTATGAAGTAGACTTAGCCTGTGATCATCAAATTAGAATAGCATCCTATAGCTACTTTTGGATTGCGTCAGCGGCTGCCACCTTTGCTTTGCTTACATTGTTCCTGCGCTGCCATGAAACGGGGAGCAGAGGGGATTCTGTGTTGGGGTCCGTGTTGGAGAGCCGTGGAGTTTGCAACATTATTTCATGCCAGAGGAGAATGATGGGTCTCTCTTGGAATGAGGGCTGGTGCCTGGGACGGAAGGCTGCTATCCACCATTCAAGGACAACGGCTAGACGTTTCGTTCCTACATAACCGCACTGTCCTGGTTCCCAAAACAACGGACGCTATCCTGATTGGCCAGGGGTGGACCAGAGGGTGGGAGATTTGCTTTCAACCTGTATCTCTTTGCACAATTTTGCCAGAGCTCCCTTTGCTTCGCGGTAACTCACTTCTTTAGTAAAAGTACCTTATCTACCTCAAATGGAGTAAGAAGACTGAGGCCAGTCTGACAGATTGACTAATTCTCCCTGGGCAAAACGGGCTGGTACAGACAGCTTATAGGCACAACATATATACATCCAGGGCAGTGTTTTTCAAATTTGGAAGGTTTAAGATGTGTGGGTTTCAACTCCTGGAAGCGGGTGAGGAATTCTGGGAATTGAAGTCCACCTGTCAGGACTTAACATTTGCCAAGTTTCAAAAAGTCCCTCTATAATTAATTTTTTTAAAAATACATGTTATCGAGACTGAATCAGATTTTTATTAGCTAACTAACAGATTTATATACAACTACACAATACTAAATTCCAAGGTGATACAACTGCACTAAGCCAAAGCGTGCTTCAGGTTCTCCATAGGGAAACTGAAGACAAAAAAAGCAGGGAAACTGCTTCAGTCACAATAGTGTCACAGAATGCATTTGATTTCCCAGAAAGTCAATGTAAATCAGTGAAATAACTTTATGCGTTTACACAACTACATGAGGGCAAAGTTTAAGGCTATCAGTAGGTATTTAACACTTGCCATTTACTCAAGCACAAACCAAATCTGAATTCTCAATTACAAAGCATTTAAGTATTGGTAATTAAATATCATCAAATATTTAAGTATTGGTAGAAGTTCTCCCATTATGAATTTAACATATTCTGATTTCTCTAAAACGGTAGAGAGGGGGAAAGGTTGCCAATACTTGGAAAGGAGAAAATTCAACTACAGGCATAGAAAAGATTATAATGTATTTTTGTAGTAAAATGTATCTACAAAGTCTCAGCATGAAACTTAAATTGTTTAAAAAGGAAAGCAGGAAACTATTCATGTTTAATTAAATGCTTTATCTAAATTTATACTATAGTAAATTATGGGATGCCTTCACAATTTTGCTTCTCACATTTACAAAAATCACAGATGGTCTGGTTTGAACAAACCAAAAATCTTTCAAATGAAGCTTACATTATCAGAATTCAATTTGAATTTATCTGACCCAACCCCAAAAGAAAATGATCAAAATAATAGTAGATATTAGAATCGATAAATGATCAGTCTTTGGTACTGGACAATACAGACAGTCTGCTTATTATGGGCCATTTGCTCATTCATGTATGTTGATTCACTTGGTCATTTAAAAAGCTTATCTTTTCAGAATTTCACATTATAATAATGGATGCACATCTTGCTAGCATTTCTGTAGGAAATTTTTTTTTTTTTAAACTTTAACCAATTCAGCGTACGGGTCTTTTTTTCCTTTTAACCAAAAAATCCGCAATCATACCATTTAAAAAAATGCCCAAAATTCAAAATGTATGAAAAATGAACAGCTTTGATAAATTTTACTTGAACAGCATTACAAAAGTTTTCCAGAAAATGCTATTCTGAGCATGATTGGTTAAATAGGTAGGGTCAGAATGTCAAAAACTTAAAAATACAATTCCGACCTGTTTTTCCCATTTCCCTTCATATATCTCAAAAGTTAGCATAGTGTGCTTAATAATTATGTTTT
>JANHFO010005833.1:17000-27834 GCA_032468095.1 Pareas carinatus | reverse complement strand
TTAATAAATAAACCTTGCCAAACAGTGGCTCAAAGAGTTTATTTCTAACATTAGCAAGAGCGTTGAAGACTATGACAGGAGGGGATTAGAATGCAGCACTGCAGGCTACTTCTGCTGACTGCTGGCTCACCAGCTCAAGATTGACTCAGTCTTCCATTCTTCCGAGGTCAACAAAGTGAGGACCCAGATTGTAGGGGGCAATTATGCTGACTGTGTAAACCACTTAAGAGAGGGCTGTAAAGCAGTGAAGCAGTATATAAATCTAAGTGCTATTGCTATTGTTAAAAACTTCCAGTGTTGAGAGCAGTCACAATTTCTGGAGACAAGTTGTTTCACTGATTAATTGTTCCATCAAGAGAGTTTCCATCCATTGCTTCATCTCCTGTCTCCAGGTGCTTTGGAGAATAGACTGACCCCTTTTTCTTTGTGGCAATCCCTGAGATATTGGAACAGTGCTATCATGTCACCCCTAGTCCCAACTAGACATACCCAATTCCAGCAACCGTTTTTTCTATGTTTTAGCCTTCAGTTTCCTAATTCTCTTGACTGCTCTTCTCTGCCCTTTGAAGACCAGGGATATACAACGTTTTAGACTGAAGGTCTCTTTTGGACTGAGTTCAATTCACAATCTCAAAAGCAGGAAGAGCCAAGGGAAAGCATTTTAAAAAATAACACTTAAGTGTTAAAATTAAATACAAATCATATGATAATTTCCCCAATATTTAATACTTCCTTTCCTGTTCCATTAAATATTGAAAATATGAAAATGTTTCAGAATGGCATCAATTCTATGACATGATTAACATGATTGATTTGAAGGTAAAAAAACACCTTTGGGGTAGAACATTCTATGACATGATTAACATGATTTAAAAATACAATTTTGCTTCCAAAGCTCTGGGACAACGTGCATGGATTTGGACAGGTTGTATTTTGTACATTCTGATGGTCTGCAATTAGTCAGAACCAGAGGTAGAGGCAATCCCCTGGCTCCTCCTCACAATGTGCTTCAATGTAGAATGTACTGTATTTTGCCCTTCCGGTTACCAAAGTTAATTTCTTCCCTTGGTTTCAAATCAAGAGTATTTGTTTTAAGCAAACAATATAGGAGAGAGAAAATAAAGCAGTCCTTATGGTTTTCTCATTTGTGGCATGATTTATTGGAAGATTTAGCAGGATTTCAGGCTACTCACACGTGCGAAGTCAAATGCGTATCTATAAATAAGCTTAAAATTCATAGGCTCATTTAATAAAGATCTCAAGTAATCCAAAGAATTTCTTAGCTTCTCTGTCGTATCACATCTGTAAAATTAATAATTGTCATGAAGAGTAATTTAAATGTTATGAGACAGATTGCGAAAATCACCCCACAAGTTGTAAATCTCTTGTTTTTAAAATGTGAAAAGTGTCTTTCCATTACAACTCTCATGAAATTACAGTGTCCAACAGCCTTTCTTCACTTAGCATGTGAAGAAATCCATCTACAACACACATAAAAGGAAGGTCTAGGGCAGTCTTTGAAGACAGGTGAGGCAGAACAATTTGTTCACCCCCCCCCCAGAAGGAAGAGGAGAGGGGCTTCAACCCCATTACTTGGGACCTAGTGGGAGAAGGATTTCAGGGAAAGAGTGATCATGAGTTAGTTATAGGTTCTGGAAACAGACAGTGTATAACTGAGTGCAACTGAGACGAGTGGCAAGTGGTCAAGGGAGGGGCCATGTTGATGCTCTTCTCGAGACCTCAACTACAACCAGAAATGCTGCCACACAGATGACTGGGGGAGATTATCTGGAGGGCAGGGGATCTCGTAATAGATTCCACCAGCCTGCTAGTGTTAGGGTTCATTCCCATGACCTAGGGTGGAGAGACAGGGAGTGTGGACGGGCCTAGGCGTTTACTTCCTCCAGGATAATCATGAGATATCAGGAAATCTTGGCCTTTATACACATACGCAAGACCTGAGCATTATTTTGAAACAAATAATCCAGAAATGGAGGTCATTATCACTAGTCTTTTGCTATGGTCAGATCACTTTCTGATTTGCATACATTTCATAAGTATGCTGAACCTCCACAGAGGCAACTGACTGATTAAGAAAGTCTGTCTCTCTAAACTTGCTGGATCCAAAGGGTTTTGTGATCTTGTTGGTAGATGGTATCCCTCTGGAGCGTCTATGAGGGTGAAGTTTCCTGGTACTGTTTTTCAGTGGTTTCATTCCTTCATAAGTAGGCATTTTTCAGTCATTGTATGGGTTCCCTGGTATCTCTTTATGTAGCTGCCCCCATGCCTTGAAAAACCTGTCTCCTGAGCTACTAAATGCCACCACTGTCTTTCCTTTTGGAAATTGCTTTATAAAACCAGTTGTTTTAGTCCTCACAATAATTCCTGTTAAGATAAGCGTTTTAATAACAAATGCTCCCAATTTTATTGAATACATTTTTAAAAATTATTTGACATCTGCCTCAGGTCTTGTGGGACGTATAGTAAATAAAAATATAAATAAACAGTTTTCAGGGAAAATGTTATCTGTAACTTCACAAAAATAGTGGGTAAGAAAGTACGTTTTTTTTTTTACTTTATGTAGACATGCAAGATTAGTTTTGCAAGAGGACAACAGATTACTACTGGAGCTATTTCACCTTTGATAACAGAAATAATACTTACTGCAGGGATGTCATTCCTTTGAGCCATTCTTGCAATGTAAAATAGCCCATGTTCTGAGCATCCAATTTCCAAGCCAACACAAGCATGGCTACCTGGTTTAAAAACAGACAAACAAAAGATCCCAACGTTTTCATAACTACACAGGAGAATTTTAATTTCTTCAATGCTTTTCTTAAGGCATCTAGTCTTCAAAGCCTTGTATTGGCAACCAGAGATAGGCAGAAGGGATACAGAGCTCAATTTTTTCCATTTAGACCTGAAAAAGCACAGGGGACATTCCAATTGTGGCGTTTAGGGGGTGAGTGAAAAGACAATAAATATCTGAATCATAAAAAGGAAAGATGATTGCAGGAAAGTTATTACTTCTTTTCAGCAAAAACATAAAACATAAATCATTTCAATGGCCCACTTTCATATCATGTTTAGCATAAAACAAGTCAAATGGTAAATGCATATGGTTTCTACCCCAATGATCCAACTCATTGGTAGGTGAAAAAGTGGTTTTTTTGTGATAGCATGTTACCGGAGCAAATTTTTAAGTACAGGTAGTCCTCAACTTACAGCAGTTTGTTTAGTGACTGTTCAAAGGTACTATGGCACTGAAAAAAACAACTTATGACCATTTTTCACATGACCATTGCAGCATCCCCTCGGCCTTGTGATCAAAGTTCAAATGTTGGGGGACTTCCGGTAAACAGCGTGGCAGAGAGGCAACAGATTCAGGAGGCTCCTGAATCGAACTGCCTGACAGCAGGTAGACCCGCCCGGTTCCATGCCTGGAGCTGAACCTAAGTTGCCTGGCAGAGACAACAAAGGGAATAGATTTTTCCACAGTCCAGGGCGAGGAGGCGATCACCCTGGGATTGGAGGGGGGGGAAACCTTCTCAAAAGGTCTGCCTGGCTGCGCTGCAGCGTCTAACCACAGATGAACCAGAAGCAACAATCAAAGCAGTTTCAAATCAAGCCGCAAAAAAGCGGTACATCAACATCTAGCCATCTGGGTGAGTTTGAAAATCCTATACCAAAAGACTATGCTACCCGATTAAGAAAGTTTCAAAAGAGTTAATACCCAAAATAGGAAAAAAAAATGGTGACCAAAAACGGAAGGGATTAATTATAAAAGAAAAAGCTTTGGACTGAAATAAAAACTCTAGAAATGAAATGTTTTCTATCCAGATTAAAACTTAATTTTGCTTGCTTAATATAAGACTGTGGAATTTGTAAAACTCTGTTGGACTTAATTTAAAAAGAAAAAACTGGGTAATGAAGTGAAAGTGAACACATGACTCTAACCCTGAACTGCAGTTGTGTTTAGGGAAGTGAAACTCCTTTGACTTGTTGTGACAGGAAAAAATAAAATAAAATGACAAAACAAATACTGAAATGTCTGAATGAAATGCTGATGACATATATAGATTTGCAAAAAACTAACATTACAGAATTCCTGCAAAAAATAGATCAAAGGTGCACACAGAAGCCAAAGGGGGAAAAAACCTAAGTAAAGAACAGATAAATGATTGCAGCATGGAAGACATTTACACCGTCAAACTGGAACAAAAGAAAGAGTTTGTTCCCATAATTTTTGCCACTCATCTAATTCTATTGTGTGACCAAAATTTCTCGCTCAATTTATCATTGTTTCTTTTACCTGTTCTTCCTCCATTTTCAAATTCAACAGTATATTGTACATTTTTTATCATTTTCTCATCTGAGGTTAACAATGATTTATCAAATTCTGTATATTCTCTATGGAACCCATATTGTTTGGCATCTTTGTCATATCTCATTTTTATTTTTCTTATGAAAAAACATCTTTAATAAAAATTACATATACATGCACACACTTTTTGAAAGACTAGAAAGCTTTTATGGACTTTTTGTTAAAAGAAGAAAAAAGGAAAAATGATGTTATATGGATATAATGATTCAAAAATACATAAATTAAAGAAGGTGTTGAAGGGATCTCTAGAGGAGGATAGATGGTGAGGTTGTTAATATCTGTAAAAAAAGAAGGATGGAGGTTATTTAGTTTCTGTGTTGAAATACAAAGAAAAATGAAGATAATGGGGAAAAACTATTTTCCCTTCTTTGCTCTCTCTTTCTTTTCTTTTTTTATATCTGTTCTTTAATATTTAATAAACACACACACACACAAAGTCCAAATCATATACATTCCTCTTTCATATGCTATATTAGAGATTAAATGTTTATCCCATCACCTCCAAAGAATACCTGCCCCTTGTAGAAGTTCTTTCCACCTATTGTATACTGACATTTACCCTATGATGGTAGATAAACTGAGAGATATTGATGGATTTGGTTCATAGTTAATGGGAGATTTAAACCTATGTCCCCTTGATTTTTGAGGTAGAAAACTAGGCCATTTATTCCACAGAATTATAGAATTAAGGAATTGAAAAAGATCGTGTACTGTACATATTCTAGTGCGATGGTATGTGGAAATGACCTTGGGAGACAGAAAGGAAAACATCACACTGAACAATCAACATGTAAAAGATTTCTCAGCCCACAGAAGAAAAGACGGCACATTGAGACTTGCAAGATTCTTTTACTATAGCAATAGAAACAGCACTTAAACTTATATACCGCTTCACAGTGCTTTACAGCCGTCTCTAAGCAGTTAACAGAGTCAGCATATTGCCCCCAACAGTTTGAGTCCTCATTTTACCAGCCTCGGAAGGATGGTAGGATGAGTCAACCTTGAGCCAGTGTGAATTGAAATGAAGAACTGCTGGCAGCCAGTTGTCAGCAGAATTAGCCTGCAGTACTCCATTCTAACCACTGCACTACCACCTGCTCTTATTGTAACTATAGCTGGTTGCATTAAATAAAGTCATGACTTATTTGGCATTGATTTTTTTAGTATGGTCTCCTTATAGGGATAATAAATTGTTAGTATACTGAAGACTTGAAATATCTGCATTTTTTCATCTGTACACATATTAAATGCATTTATAAATGTTTGTGCAATGTAGAATATCACCTAGAAAGTTAATTATGAAGCACTAATTAATTATTCCCATTTCTACAAATGTCTAAAAGATTTTGAACTTTTGCTCCCTTTCTCAATATTTGCAGCAGAGTTGATAACAGAATGGACATTTTGTGGGTCGTTATGGGGGTGAGATTACTTTCCTCTCCCACTCCCATGTATTCATCGTGGAAGACATTTGGAAAACATCGAATACTATGAACTCCCATTTTTGAAATGAAGTAAAAAAAATAGATGTTTGCTTTGTAAGGCCTCTGGGGGAAATTTGGGTGTTGATAGAATTATTGTTCCTGAGAAAGAATCTTCGGATGTCAAACAGCATCATTCCTGAGAAATGAAAGGGTCTGGAGACTGATTCAATAAACTATCTTTGGAGAATGATCTTCAAAATGATCTTTCACAAGTCCCGCATTTCCCTGGATGATCAATCTCCAGGGTGTTTATTCAGAAATAGCTGAGTGAGTCTATACATATATTCTGCCATTTTTTTTCTACCTACAAATAGACACCTATCTTTCAGAAATGTAGCACGTAGAAACGAACATTTCTTTACATGAATGTCATATATTTTTGATGAGCCCTTTTCTGGATGAAAGAACATTCTGATTTCAGCTAAGGTACATAAATTGTTTTTTATATGTATAATTTTGAATCGGAACTATAGAGTGATGGTAGAAGCAGGTGACAATCCCACTGTAACATTTAGAGCTTTTCAAAAATCATTTTGATAGACCAATATAAATTATTTAAAGCCAAAGTAGGAGAAACGGATTGTGAGAGATATCCAGAATTATAAACAGTTCCCAAATTTAATTTCATTAAATGAAGGATTTTAATCAGTTTTATTCCATCATGCAAATGATTTTGGCTTTATTTTCTTTCAGAAGCACATTACATTATGTGCAGAGGTCCTTACAATTTCTATTAAGTATTCAGTATTGATCAGTATTTCAAAATAGAAAAATTCACTTTTGGTGAATGGATCTTTATGTAACAAAACATGCCCATTCAATTATGCATAGAAAGAAGAAATGATTCCTGAATTTCTAAATATTATTTCATATTACTGAACTTCCCTGTACAGATTCCTCATAAATCCCGGGTGCCTCCTTATAGATATCAGCAAAGTTGTAGCATTGGTTATACTCATTGAAACATACTCCAGATAACTGCATAGAATTATTTTTTTGCTCCTTAAGAGAGGAAGGAATGTTTATTCCATGTAGCATTACTTTAACACAGAGGGAGGAATTGTATTCTTCATGTTACTCACCACTGTAAGAGTTTATTAGAACACTTTTTCAAGTGCTTAATTCAAAACATTCAATTGGTAAAAATCAAATGTTTTTATCTTTCATGCAACACTCCCTGATCAAATGATCAGGAAAATTAATCAAGAAAAGCTAGGGGTGCAGTTACTGAAAATATTTAAAACAAGCATTATACTGAGGTTTATTATAGCTCCCTTTATTTTAGTTCCTCTTTCTCCTCCTCACAGCGCACTATTTATAATATTTGATCAAATCCAATTGTTTTGCCTAAAATTTTAACCTGCTTGATAAAAAAGTTTTGAATATGTTATGCATTTGCTGCCTTGAGCATTGTTTTTTTAGTCATTGTATATATACATTTTAGTACAGATTATATCCTTAAATGCCTCTCAGTTCTGTAAGTGAAAAATGTCTATTATTATGGTTCATCGCACAATCAACCAGATGTTTAGGCTGGATTTGGCGCTTTTATCTATCTATTAAATTCTTCCCAAGGAGCTGGGATAGGAATAAGTTTCTGTTTGATGGTCTTAAAGATATTGTTGCAAGATTGTTCTAAGTAAAGCAGCCTTTTGCAATTGACCAGATAGTGACCTTTAAGTGGTCCTCCAGATGAATATTATTATTATTCCCTTGTTGTGCAATTTTTCTCCAATTTTCTTCTCTAACTATTGCAAATATCAATGGTCTCTTGTTCATGAAAATGTTCCTTATGAATATATGTCACTTTTACAATCATCACAATTTATATTAATGAAGAAATATTTTGAAGTAGGAATAGTATTATAATTATTATATTATAATCTTAACTGCTTGCATTAGTTTTTCAGCATAATCTTTCTTTATTTACACTTCCAAAATTCTCTCTGTGTCTCTATTTACTTTTGCATTACCTTCCCCATTCAGAAAACCACTCTGAAGTAATAAATTAATACTTTCTTCTATGCTGTTACACCTTTTCTCAACCTCATGATCTAATGTCTGAGGAATTTTAGGTGAAATCTGTCAACAAGGCAATCTGTTCAGAAGAATGATGAGATTGCTGCTGAAATAGAGCACAGTGTAAAAGATGCAAGACTGGTAGCTGAAACCCCAAATATCTTTTAATTCATTGTAGGGAAAAGAAAGAATGGTGCAGTGGTTAAAAGCAGCACTTTAGGCTATTTTTGCTGGCCGCCATCTGCCATTAGCCATCAAAAGTTCAGCAGTTTGATTCTCACTGGCTCAAGGTTGACTCAGCCTTCCATCCTGATTGTTGAGGGCAATAGGCTGACAGTGTAAACTGTTTAGAGAGTGCTGTAAAGCACTGTTAAGCGATATATTAGTCTAAATAATAAATAATAAAAGCTAAATGTGTAAAATACTTGTTCAAGAATCTTGAACTCTGTGTTATATGAAACTCAAAAGAAAGGATTATCTTGGTCACCTCATTATTTCAGAATATGTGATTTGCCTAATCTTTGGTTCCAAAACAGAATTGGGGCTGTGCTACTCAGTTCTGGATTGCAACTCTTTTTATATCTTGGATAGTACTACCTTAAAGAAAAATAGTTAAAAGAAAGCAGGACTAGATGAGGAATGCTTTCAGAATGGATGACATGTACAAAATTGAACTGAACAACTAGGAAGAACTTCTTATTTAAGCTGAAAGGAGGTTCGATTTTTTCCCCCAGATGCTACTGATAATTATTTACCAAAAAGAGTCCATATTGGATATCATCTGCTTTCCCATTGAAAGGTTTTATAACCTTCTCTTTTAAAATCAAGAGAGTGGTCTTGCCATTAAACTCTAAATGTCAAGGAAGCATTTCAACTATTTCCCGTGTATTTGCTTCTGATTTGAGAGTATTTGCATGTTTGATCATCAGAAATGAACTGATAATAGTTTTATTTCTCAAGCAGCTGCATACTTTTGTTGAAGATAAGTTCCTATTGAATCAACTGTTGCTTCATTTAATTCTAATATATGACAGCAAATCTAAAATTCAGGTTCACAATGAATGGTTAGCCCTTTTGCAGCCTGGTTCTATGTATTTCAGATGGAGTTTCTCAATTCAACCACAGTGAATGAATTCATTCTGCTTGGCTTCAGAATTGGACAACAAGAACGCCTGCTGCTATTTATCTCATTCACAGTGGTCTACTTCCTGACTTTGGTTGAAAACATGGTCATCATTATGCTGGTATCTCTAGATGCTCAGTTGTCCCATCTTCCTATGTACATTTTGCTGAGCAACTTTTCCTGGCTGGAGGTCTGTTATGTAAGCAGTACAGTGCCAAGGATGCTCTTTGACCTTTCCTTCCCAGGTGGAGTCATCTCTTTCCATGCCTGCTTCATCCAGTTTTATGTCTTCTTCTCCCTTGGCACTACTGAATGCTTCTTCCTCTCAGCCATGGCCTTGGATCGGTATTTGGCCATCAGTTCTCCACTACAATACACACAAATTATGTCTAAAAAGGTCTGTTTCCTTCTGGTGACTATTTGCTGGATTGCTGGCTTTCTCTGGTACATTGTCCCAGTATCCTTGATCTCCAAGTTGTCCTTTTGTGGTCCTAACTCTATTGATCACTATATTTGTGACTCTGGAGGACTCCTAGCCTTGGCTTGTCATCCCCCAGAATCTCTCTCTCTTTTCTGCTATGTCATCACTTCTGCACTAATTCTGGGCACTTTCCTTTTCATCATAGTCTCCTATGTGGGGATTGTTTTCACCCTGATAAAAAAATTCAAGGAAAACACTGGAAACAAGGGAGTTTATACTCTGTCTTCTCACATAGCAGTAGTAACACTTTTTTATGGTTCTGTGGCCACTATGTACATTGGGCACACTGAGAAAAATCGTACTGAGAATATTAAAGTGATGACACTCTTCTACTCTGCTGTTGCCCCTTTGCTCAATCCCTTGATCTACTGCCTCAGGAATAATCAGGTGAAAGAAGCGTTGTCTAGGATCTTGAGAAAGAAGAGAGTTATCTAGGAAAATAAAAGCAATTGTAAGGGATTATACCAGAATCAAGTATTAGCCATAGATCAATAGCTGTGAAATTTCAACTGTAGGCAAAGAGGAAAGATATATTATTCAAATTAATACCAGGGAACCATTAAACCTTAATGGTAGAATTGCCTTTAATACCGATAATACTTGTTGTTCTAGAAAAGTAGAGCTTATTCCATTGAGTGAGAAATTATTGAAGTCAAATACATCAAAAGGGTTCAGTCAACATCAGAAAATCTCAAGGAAGACAATAAGCTTTAAATACATTACAGGTACTTGTAATCTGTTTTGCATGTAGCCTGTATCTGTATAATTAATCTGTCTTCCCTTCATTTTTAAACTCCTCCTTCTCCTCTACCTTTTCCCAGTTTAAGTTCTGTCTAGTCACTCTATGTGTTTAATAAAGTGAACTGTTGCTCATGAAAATGTATGTCTTTTAATAAATTTTGTTACTTGGAAAAGATGCTTCCAGACTCCTGATATTTTTGCCATATGAAGCAAGTGATTGTCATGGAAAGTTTAGGTCAGGATACAATCAACAAGGCTATGGTTGAGCACATTTGGCAGACCTCAAAGGGTATAAGGACTTCTGCCTTCTAGCCCTATCACTCTATGATCTGTAGATGTTACTTAGCTCTTCCTTGATCAGTTTGATCAAATGACCCCAGGATATTGCAACCATCATAAATATGCTGTAATGGTCATAGATGCTTTTTTCAGACCCATTATAACTTTGAACAGTCACTAAGTCCTTCGGGAGAAGGGCGGTATATAAATTGAATGAATTAATGAATGAATGAATGAATGAATGAATGAATGAATGAATGAATGAATGAATAAATAAATAAAAATAAGTGAACTGTTGTAAGTTGAGAACTACCTGTACTCAT
>JANHFO010005831.1:16104-26571 GCA_032468095.1 Pareas carinatus | reverse complement strand
CTTAATACAGCCCTCTAATATTTTGTTTTAATATGTTTTAATGTTTGTTATTGTGCTATTTTAATTTGCTGTACACCGACCTGAGTCCATGAGGAGAAGGGCGGTAAAGAAATCTAATAAAATAATTTTTTAAAAAAAGAGACTGGGCAGTCACTTGTCTGAAATGGTATAGAGCAGGGCTTCCCCAACCCCCAGTCTGGTTGCTGCATGCCAACAACTGGATCGGGCAAACAAGTCAAGCCCCATTGGCTGGATGCAGGCCGCATGCAAAACCATTCCCCCCTCTAGTCTGCGGAAAAGCCTTTCTCCATAGAACCGGTCTCTGGTGCCTGAAAGGTTGAGGGCCACTGGTATAGTGTCTCCTGCTTGAGGAGGGAGCTGGACTAGAAGACCTCCAAGGTCCTCTCCAGCTCTATTCTGATTGATTGAAGTGAACAATACTTTGAAAGAAGGCAGCGACAACGGCAAATCGCCTCTATACTGCTGCCAAGTGTGATATGTGGATTGGGTTCTATACTGTGATTCTGGTCCGTATCTCAGGACCAGTAAATTAGGTAAATTATTTGCTAGGGAAAAAGCAGCCATTACAAGTTAATTTCCCCAATAATCCACCCTGCAGCATTTTCCATCCTTCCCATAAAAAGGAAGGAATAGGAAATAATTATATAAGCTGCACAGATGAAATGCAATAGAATCTCACGCTATGCTCTTGTGCTATTCCTTTGTAATGTCTGGTCAATGTCATCTTGCCCTTGGAGGCCAAATGTTAGTGAGGAGGAGCCTTTGTTAAATTTATATGTACCCCTGGTGGGTCTGACCTTTGAATGATAGGAAAATTAGAAAGTTAATTGAAGTCAGCTGAATTGTTTTCGGCTAGCATTACAGACCCAGTAGGTTTATTACATTGTGATTATAGAGATTCATTACTGTCCAATCTCAGTTTCATTTTGATATGGGAATTTGGTTTCCTTTTGAGCTGGCATTTGGCATAGTCCTTTGATTATACACGGTTAATGAATTATATATCTTGTTGCAAATCTTTGTAAAATTATTTGATACATTTGCTCTTTATTCTTTTCCCATTCTTTTCTTTTTAAAGAAATAGATGGTTATAAATGATGGCAATCACTATTTTAAGTCCTTGGTTTGAAAAGTATTGCTGGATTTTTGGTACATTATTTATATTGCCACTTACTGTAGACTTTGCACAGGGCATGTATTAGAATAATTAACTTGAAGATACAGAATATAGGATACGTTGCTGAATTGAATTTTGTTAAGGGTCTAGGTGGAGATCTACTTAGGAATCCTGTATGGGCCAACTTGAATGCTCTCAAGAAAGAATAGTGGCCAAGCAAAAGTAATGTGCTGCATGCCTCTAAGAGGAATTATGGTGGTTGATAGCCTCTAGCATGCAGAGTTTGGTGATCTTGGACACACATTTAAAATAAAAAGCAAAGGAATCCAAGTGAGCCATAGCAAAATTCTGACAACTGCATTAGGAAAAAGTATTTTATTAAGCCAATTCTGGATTACAAATGAATGCACTTTTGAATTCCCAAGAAGGGAGGATGAAATTCACAACAAAAAAAGCTGGGGAGAGTTATATGAGGTAACTCATCATTTTGAAGCAGGCATTTTAAGCAGCTGATTATAGTAGGCTGCTTCTAGCATGGTGCTAGCTGTAAACCATGGCTCATAAACAACCAGTGATTGGATCAGTATGCTGTGCTAACCTAAAAATAAACATGTTATGCTACAGCTTAGTATACAGTAAAACCTTGGATTGAGAACATAATTGGTTCTGGAACTGTGCTTGTAACCCAAAGCACTTGTATAGCAAAGTGACCAAGCATTACCCACAATCCCACAGCAAGAGTGCATGTACTGTACATACTACTTGTAATGCAAGACAGCGCTTGTTTATCAAGTTAAAATTTATTTAAAATTTTAATGCTTGTCTTGCAAAATTCTCTCAAACCAAGTTACTCTCAATCCAAGGTTTTACTGTAATTTGTGAATTGAGCTATAGATTTAGATGGAAGAGTGCTCAAACTGAAATCAAGCTTGAGGATAGGTTGAGATGCTTTCCAAGCCATAGTTAAGATGCCTATGGAATTGTTGGGATGATGAAACAAACGTATATTAAATCTGTTTCTGAAAAATAGACTTTAGTTATTACTTCATACTAACCTTCATAATTAAACAAGTTCCTTCATAGTTTCACTTGAATGTTTACAATCCTCAATTGCTACCCGTTTATTGGTGATTATAGAAACCCTTTGTGGATTTTTTTGCCTAAAAGAGAATAAACGAACTTGTGATTTATGGTTTTGATGATTAGCTAGCTTATAAAAAAAAGAGAGTTACAATAGAATTTTAGAAAGAGAGGTCAGCTTAAAATTGTAGTTGCTGCTGTAAAGAATATCAGAAACCATTTCCTTATATCTCTTTCTTTTCTATTTTAGTGTTTCCTTTATTCTTTCGACTCTACAGTATTTTAGTTTGTAGTAGTCCCCTTCTGGTGTTTAAAATTTTCATTAAAATTTATCTATATAGTATATTAATTGGAATCTACTGATAGATTTTTTTATCCACTAACTCATCAATGGAATGGGAATAAGTATGAAATTTGGGATTAAGTCTGCCAAGCTCCTTTTAGAAAAAGTTCCAGGAATTCATGGTAGGGAAGGGAATGCCTGGGAATGTGAAAATCAACGACCATAGCATCCTACGCTCCTATAAATTGGATCTGGATGAAGTTGCCTATGCTGAGGCTGCCTTTCCTGGCTTCTACAAATGTTATTTGCTGAATGAGGTAAGCTCTTCTGGAGGAAAATTGAAAGCAATACAATCAACCTACTCAAGCAAGGTGCATCTCCTTAGCATTCACTGTGTCTTTCAGTCACTTCAATATGTCACTACTTTTTTTTCAGGAATGTATTCAGAGCGAGAACTACAGAAAAGTAATGAAAGCGAAAGTTGAAGATTTGGATGAAAAAAGCAGACTCTTCCAGCCCAAGGATTGTGAAGAGGTTCTCGAGGTAGGACCACTTCAAACACAGATTAAAGGACATGCATCTGCTTCTAACTACAGAAAACCAGAACGCTCAGAAGAGCCTATTAGTACAGCAAATACATTTCAGCCTGGAGCTTGGATGCCTCCCGACCGTAAAAAATAGAAGGTTCCCTGCAAAGCATCAGAAAAGGGGCACCATTTGGCTAATGAGCAACATGAGTGAAGATACTTTTTAAAATTCCAGGTTATCCTTAAAAGCGTAGCAGCATTTTCAAAATGCTTAGATTTGGCTGTTTCTTGTGGAAATGTTTAATTGCTTTTTATAAAATGTCCTATCTCTAATTCCTTTGCCTCTTAAATCATCTGATAATGTTTTCACTGAAGTTAGTCTTCAATAAAATTTAGTGCTGCTGTAATCATTACAGATGGCATACTATAAGACTATATATTCTGGCTGTTAATTAATGTTAGGAATGTATATGGCATATTTAATGTATGCTATGCATGCAGATATTTTCTTTAAAGCCTGTCAAACTAGCATTCTCATATTCCAAACTGCTTAATGATGAAATTTACTCATTCACATGAGTTCACAGCTTCTCCTGACAGATTAAAAATGATTTGTTTATGGAAATGGACCCAAAATGTTGTTTATGAAAAGTAAATACTGCTATAGTTATTTATTGGCTAAGTTTCTCTAATAAGATTTTGTCAAGGTTCCAAATGTCACTAAACAATGAATAATTATTTAGAAAGGGGCATATTACAGTTCAAAATTTCCTTCTATAAATAAATGCCAGGACTTGTGCAAGGTAATAAAGCTAATTTTAAATTGTTTATTTAATGTAGAAATTTAATGATTCATAACTAGTCAATAGCAATGTGCAATAATGAGCATATTTAAATACATTTTGCTTTAAAATGCATATTTGTGCTTGGCAACCTGTGCATCAGGAGATGCAGTTACCAGTAGATGAACTAATTAGCTTCCTATCCTATATAATCCCTAGCTTTATTCTTCAATTGGTAACCAATATTGGTTTAGTGGTCATTATAATTTCACCAAACCAATGTCATAAGCAAGATATCTCTTTTATGGTTATATTTACAAGTAACAAGGATCTAAAGAAATAGCCTTCAAAATGTTACAAGATTTTCAAAGATGATCTTAAGCCTTGGTTTTTGAAGAGCTAGAACAGGAAGGCTTGACTACAAATATATAAAAGGAAGTGCATGGCGCTAATTTATTTGCCCACCAGGCATGAATTGTTGCCTCCAAAGACAAGGTACTGACTTAATAGGAAACCATAATTTAGTTTAGGATAAGAAGCCTTTAATGCAACTTTGTGAAAGCAGCCAAAGGGGCTTGCTACAGAGAGAATGATGGCCTGAACTGACAAAGATTCCCTAAGATTTTCCCTCAGTCTGCTTTAGCTGAACTGATAAACATGTGAGAGCATCTAATAATTGATTCTGGTTGTTATGAGACTTGGTAGTCATCTACATTCAACTGGAAACATTCACTACTGTTTTTTCCTCAAGAGTGTAGCCATCAAGAATATAATAGAACACAAGTGAGAAACTATTATCCAACAGCTATGGCTTATGCAGAGAGTATTCCAGTAATCATATTTTATGTTCTTTTTTTCAAATACTTTGTAGATAAGGTTACTATCATTTACATTTAACAAGGAGAATCTCTTGAATGATAATTTAAGCTATCATGGATTTATAATTGAGACAAACTGGTTCTTAACAACCCACTATGCCAAGGATTAGTGAAAATATTGGTTTTCAATATGAAATTGGGATTTTCCACAATGTAGGAAGATTTTACAATACAACAAAATTGTATGCAAACTATCAAACAATTATTTTCCATGATATAAAATCATCAGACAGATTTTAATGAAAATAATAATTCATAGCTATATAGTTATGTTACACATGTATTATAAACTTACATTTTGCTTACATCCCAGGTTAGAAAAAAAAATCAGGAGATTTCTTAAAAAAGCAATTAAAGTTCATGACCACAGATTTTAATAGCACAAATTAAGGATACATTATTCCAGGAAAAAAATCTGTCATGTCCCATTTCTGTAAGGATACAACAAAAAAGGGTACACATACAGTAACAGTGCATTGCAAGAAAAATTCAGCCCAGTGAAATTGACATTTTAGTCCTTCTTTGTTCGTTTAGCTTTTGTAATGTTTTCTTGGCGCTTTTGTTTCTTTTTTTGTTCCCGTTCCTTAGCTTCAATCATTTTCGCCAGTTTCCACGATAGTACCGCACTTGCCAAGAATAGAGGTGTTAGAGCAAGGATCACTGTTGTAAGAAATCCATATGGGTCTTTTGCAGCCCATTCCACAATATATTCAACCCAAGATTTGATATTTTCAAACATCCTTCTTGCTACCTAATAGGGAAAAATCCTAAAAGAAAAAGTGATACTATTATTTCACAGAAAATTAAATGGCCACCTCCTGAATAATGCAGAAAGAAATTCAAGACAAGGTATATCCCTTCTTTAGTATGTGAAATACAAATTTAATATATTGCTTTAATTTTATGTTTAGGCTACAGTGGAATTCCTAAAGCACTGCAGGGTTATATCATCCTTACTGGGATAAGCAAATAGTTCCAAACAGATATCCGATGAATTCTGCAGTCTTGATCAATTATGCCGTATCCAGGTAGAAAAATGATAGATCAGTGGAAATTCAAAGCTTCCCTGATACGTTCCCTAATCAGATTCTAGCCTTTGCTAACCCTGCAAACTGGCTTGATTTCACTGAGACAGAATACTCTCATTTGGGGGAGGAAAAAAGTTATAGGAAAATATTTTTTTAAAAGTATAAAAATTGCTCTTCCCTTCCCTCTATTTTGCTGATCTGTCCCCAGTAGATCTTTGACATTGTCAGTGGTTCTAATGTCACAGCACACCAAAATGTTAGATAAGATTGCTGTATCTCTTGAGTACATGTCAATCAAATTAATAGATTCAGCTTGTATGGAGCCAAAGGAACACTTTGTTTCAAGATTTTAAGCACTCTGATACTTCAAAGCATCACTCCAGTGGGATTCCGCATTCTACCTGTAGACACTTGTGTGCAAAAGGTGTTTCCTCTAAACAAAATGACCAGGCAAAATGTTGAGTGTCAGTTCATTCCAGCAATGGTGTTTGGAACTAAGGAAGCTCTGCAAAGCAGCACCATATTACACTATATTAAGCAACACTCTGATTCAAATTGTTGAGAAAAACTACTTCAATACAAACATTAACAAACACTTCATATTGCAATAAAAAACAGAATCTCCTGCAAAACAAAGACTGTTACAATATAGATATAACCAAAAAAATCACAGGTTTTCAAGAACCCTTTGATGGCCAAAGACCTCAATTTTTTAAATGGCCTTAAGAGGAAGGAACCATATCATAGATTGGGATTCAGGTGATTTCAGCATTCTCTTGTCATCTTAGGCAGAAAAACATTGCTAAATCAGGTACCTCTTCAATTAGTACGGCTATTACCAAGAGTTTCAAATCCTTTCAGATGTAAAAGAAAATGCAGAGCTGGGGTGGAATTAAAAAGAGTGATCAGTCTGGACTCATTACTTGCCATAAGCGATCCAAGTCCAGTCCCCTTCCCCAATTCCATTAAGTATTATCTAGCGCCAATTTAGTATTGACCATTAGTTGATTAAATTCTTATGTATAGACTTAAACTCATCTGCCAACCAGCATTGGACTAGGGTGGCAGATTATAGTCTAGTTCTTCAACGTGTTAATAAAATCACAAAAACAGCTCTCATTCCCCTGAGGTCCTAGGGCAACTGCCCACAGCAGCAGGAAGTCCTGGCCGAAGGGTGTTAAGAATCGCTGGGCTAAATCAGGCTTCCTCTGGACTTTAAACATAGGAACACTCAACACTCAAACATTGAAAATGGACACTCAACAAGAAAAACTGCTGATAGAACTCAACAGTATGCATTGGGATATCATTGGATTATGTGAAAGACAACAAAAGGGCAAAAAGTTAGCTGAACTCTATAGGACTGGGCATCTACACCAAAGGTACCAAGGACAGACATTGTAGCGAAGTTCTCATCAACCAAAAGCTAAAAGACTCTAGTAAAATTTGAAAGTATATTGGACAGAGTAGCTCAATGGAGCAAATACAAGCTTCAAATCACTCAAGCTTTTGTGCCAAGGATAAGCTATTGTGATGATAAGGTCAAAGAGTTTTACAATGATGTGGCCTGTCTTCAAGACAAAGAAAAATGCCAATAAAAATACTAATTGGTGACTTTAATGTAACAATAGGAATAATAATGAGAAAAAGAGAATGGCCTGCGTGGAAATAGTGAACAAGATAATAGAGGCGACAGACTAATAAATTTTGCTGGAGGACAGGAACTTTATGTCATGAACTCATTTTACAGGAAAAGACTTGAGCAATAAATCTTCTAAACTGCAACTTAATGTATGGTCCTGATCCTTTGCTCCTGACATTACTAGAATAATAAGAATCCTGCATATTATAATTTTCATCATTAAAAATATGTTTAGAATTCCTCCAGCAATGTAAAAAAATGCCACAACTTACCCAAGAAGTCAAGAAACTCCAGTGTAAAAACACGACGAAACTGGGTATCGTTGTCATAAAAAGCTAAAAGAAAAAAACATTGGAAAATTTAAAGCCGCTTCTGATTGTAGAAGTTGCACAGTAATACAAAACAATTCAAATTGTAGTATTAAATAATACTGCATACTGTAGAGGTAGTCCTTGATGTACGGCCACAATTGAGCCCAAAATTTCTGTTGTTAAGCAAGACAGTTGTTAAGTGACTTTTGCCCCATTTTACAACTTTTCTTGCCATAGTTGTTAATCAAATCACTCCAGTTGTTAGGTGAATCTGGCTTCCCCTTTGACTTTGCTGGTCACAAAGTCTCAAAAGATGATCACAGGACCCGAGGATACAGCAACCATCATAAATATAAGTCAAGCATCTGAATTTTGATCACGTGGCCATGGAGATGCTACAACAGTTGTAAGTGGAAAATGGTCGTAAGTCACTTTTTTCATTACAACTTTAAATGGCCACTAAATGAACTGTTATACGTCAAGGACTTTGCCTATCAAAATATCAAAGGTTCAATTGCTAAGATTCAGACAAATTCTAACATACTTTTTAAGTACTTCTTAAAAATGTGGAACTGATTATTATAGTACCGGTAATTTGCTAAGCTGCTCACAAAGATGGCAACTTCCGCAAGTCTTCCTTCTATTAAACTTAAGGAAATTGAAAAGAAAAAATAAATCCAGTGAAACAAGAAAATAAGTATTTTCCCTTCAGGCAAAATTGCATGTTTTCTTCAGAAAATGATAATCTAGCACAGAAAAACTGTAGCAACTTTTTTATCCTTTTTTGAGGAAAATACTTTAAAAAACAATTCTAAATAGATTTTGCTTGCACAAGCAAGTCTGCATCAAGGCAGTAATTGAACCAACTGTTAAGGACTTGTTTATGGTACATTAATCTGGATGTAAAATAATTTATGAAATTCTCATTTCGATCTCATGTTAAAAAAATACAGCTTCTGTGCCATTTATATATCTGAGACATATTCATGTGAAATGGTCTTTGAGCATATGAAAACTGGGATAATAAGTGAACTCATTCCCATTTTTTTTAAAATGGAAGTTGCTCACCATTAAAATGTTTTTTCTCATCTTCCAAAATGCACTTTGTATTAAAACCTATAAATAAGCTATTTTTATTTTAAATCTAGTGCCTGTTCCCATATTTGGGAAGAAAAAAAAATTGCTATCTCTTCATTTCTGTTCAGCCTCACACAAGTAGCAGTAATAGTATCAGAATTCCCAGACCCATGCTCAAAATCTATTGAATCCACCTTTCAGAGCTAATAGGAGCAGCCGCTAAAAATAGCCCTATTGTACAATAGTCACTATTTTCCCTACAAAAACTGTAGTTACTCCTATTAGTCTATTAGAAGCAGCCCAGCAATTGCTGTATGGCAGGAAAATTAGTCTGAGGCCACTCATCTAAATGACCACAATTACTGAAAAGTGGTGGCATACTTTGCTGTCATTCTGAGATGGTAAATCCTTAAAATCTGTAAATCGATCTTGAAAACTTAACCAAGTTTTTAAAAGAACCCTTGAATCCTCCAAAAACCCAACTTTCCCAACTCATGCCTATATCGCCCACTGTAATCCCCGTCCATTGAAAAATTGTGCGTGTGAACTTGGGTAATCAAGTACAATCTATTGTAGAGTTAAAACGTTTACAACTACTGACTTCATTCTAAAGAACAATGACGCTGTAACTGCCCAAATAAATTAAGGAACATCATTTAAATTAGCAAATATTCAAATAGAAAGCCCTGGCACTGGAATACACAAATAAAGTTCCCAAAGGATTGAGATTTACACATTTATTCTAATAAATGGTATATGGTCTCGTCCCAGGTCCCTTCCAATTGTTATTCTGTTCTGTGAAATGGCCTGGATTTCTACATGTGGATTCCTACTCTGAACTATGACGGAACTCCTTCACTGATATTCTCCAGATGATGATGATTATTGTTATATTTGTATACTGCCCTATCTGTAATCTATCTATCTCAAGAGCCGGTTTGGTGGTTAAACCATCAAGCTAGAAACCAGGAGAGTTGTGAGTTCTGTTCCTGCCTTAGGTACAAATCCAACTGTGTGACCTTGGGCTAGTTTCTCAGCCCTGGGAAGGAGGCAAGAAAAAACAACAGGGACTAGAGTCAAGACAGACTTGACTCTCCCAACAAGCCCAAAAAGGCTGCAACCACTATGCATACACTTGAAGGGTGCGAATTGAGGTTTGTTCTCTGAACTCCTGGGTTGGTTTCTGAATATTTCGTTACCAGCCTAGGTAAAGTTCAGCAAATTTCTAGGGAATGTCTGTTTATAAGGGCTTGGTGTGGTCAGTAGCAGTTGTGATGGGCTGGTCACCTTGAGAGAAGGTCTAGTGATGAGTCTGGTGAGGGGGGTAGGGGGGATGTCTCATATGGAGATGGGACTTGTGGTGATCCTTGAAGAGTCCCATTGATCTCAGTGGGAATAATTTCTAATAAAGATCCCTAGTGCTAGTTGGAATCCACTCACATATCTTAAAAAGTTGTCAAAAGTTGAACACCGTTGGCCTTGGCCTCCCTGCATACAAGTGCCTACTGAACTACATGAACGGCGGTCATTCCCTGCTTGTTTTTCCTTTTGAAATCCAGCGTTTTTGGTGATGGAAAGGCTGGCTCATGGGAACACTCTTGGATTCAGGGGACTGATTCCTGGAACTTAGATTACAGGGGACTCCAACCTTGGCCACTTTGCGACTTGTGGACTTCAACTCCCAGAATTCCTCAGCCAGCAGAGCTGGCTGAGGAATTCTG
>JANHFO010005830.1:49189-62286 GCA_032468095.1 Pareas carinatus | reverse complement strand
CTTATATGGCTGGTCGGGGTGGCAGGCTGCCAATCGGGGGGCTGGCATTTCCCGTGCTGGGCAAAGCCCTCCCCCCGGACACAACAAAACCAAAAAAGAAAGAGTTGGATTCTCAGATTGCCTTTTGCACATAGAACGGACCCTTCAGTGTAGAACATCATTTAAATTCTTAGGTGTATTTACATTGCAAGTTTTTTGTTCCTCCCTCTGCTGTGCTTTATCCCACAACAAGTTCTGTTTTGACAGGCTAAAAAAAACAAGAGAAGGTAATTCCCAGAACAATAGAGTTATATCCATGGGAGGTTAAAGGTGAGAAGAAGAGGTGAAACATCCCCACTTTCTTTTAGACAATAAAGATAGCCTGAGTGAAATTTCAACTGATGAGATGCAATTTAATGGGATTAAAGATTAGGACTATGACTGGACAGACTGGATATTCAAATACCTGTTCACCTATGAACCTCTTGGTTGGGTTTAGTGAGCAATTCCTTTTCAACCTCATCTACCACTGAATTGATGAAATAAGCGAAGCAAATTATAGTTACTAGCTGAAAAATTGAAGAATTTAGAATATAAATATAAGAAGAAAAGTAAAAATAATGTTCCTTTGGACTCTTATGTATTGTGCACATTGAGTTGAGTGCTGGTTAAAGTTAAACCAACATAATTCCATTGCTCTATTTAGTACCATTTTTCTAAATATGTAATTTGATAGGAAGATGTTTTAAAAATATTTTAGAAGTAAAAAGAGATCAACTATCACAAAGGCATTTAAAGCTTAAGAGATGAAGAGCACAAAACCTAGAGCAAAAGAATCATTTTGCAGAGACACCTTAAATAATTTCATCTAAAGGAATATTCTAGCTGTGGGAAAGTGCTTTTGTTCAGTCCAAGCTGCTTTATACTATGGGAACCTTGGGCAATAATAAAATATTAGCTGCCTCTAGTTCGAAACAAAAAGATCATAATCAAAGGTGATGACAATATCATGGATGTTCTGTAGCATCAGCAGATGGCATAGAAGCTAGACAAATAGTGAAGGAAAAAGTCTGCCTTGGAAACAAAAAAAAACATTTTTTTAGTCTGAGGCACAGATTTAAGACTCACTTGTTGAACCTCAGAAATTTTAAATTTGGATTGGCTCCAAATGAAAAACAGACCGCCTGAAATATAAAGTGCACTGGAATAATTTGCCATCAGTTCTTAATATAATGACCAATTTCCCACTCAGCATTCAGTAAGCAGCCAGACTATGGATTTGAATAAATGCCAAATGGAAGATGGCCAAGCATATTAAATATAAGACTTTTCACAATTCCCTACAGAAACTGCACAAATAATGTAGCCAAAGTGCATGCTGTGTGTAGTGTAATTGAACTCTTTTGGCGTCCCGAAGCATTATGTCTCCATATTCTGCCATAGTACATAGTTTAAGAAATGAACTAAATAGTGGATGAAAAGTTAATCTCCTTTGCAGAAAAACAGAACCCATCAAGTGTATGGTCTGGGTTTTCCATATACATTTTCATTTTGGAGTGAACACTATATTCTTGCATAGATTATTAAATTTAACTGTTATTCCTTATAGTTATTGGCTGTAGTAAGCAATACAAAATATAATTACTTAATCGTGCTTAAAAATAAGCCACTGTAACCATTGGAATTTGCTTTTCCCATTGACTCAAATGAATTTATACCAGGAATAAATAAAAATGGTGCCTGTGAATGTCAACTTGTCTGTGGATACTTTCTTTGACTCTGCACTTTCAAGTTCCTTGTAATTCTGAGTATTTTTTTAAAGACTGTTTTAATTAAAAAAAGAAGTGAGACAGTTACTTGTTATAAAGAAATACCTCAGTTTTCAGCACCAACTTTTTTTTTAGCAATGTCTTTGAGCTTCATTTTGGCATTATATGCAATCTTAGATAAAATTAAGGAGGTTATTATGAAAGCTAGCTTACCTGTCAGAAAAAAGACAAAGGGAAGCTGGGAGTTATTGGAATGGAAAGCTTGTCTTTTCGGAATGTTTGCTATACTAACCGTTTATGAATAGGTGACTTCCTTCTGTAGCTCTTTTATGAATGTCCACAGCATCAGCTCAAAATTCCTGATGTATCCATCTGTTCAAAATGCTTTCAAATCTGTGTGGATAATCCTGCCTAATGTGAGTGAAACCAGTTATTACCAGTGTTTTAAAGTTTGACACATGCTCACTTATCATCCAAAGCTTAAGGTTTTGAAATTGTTCAAGTTGAATAAAGAATAAAATCTCAATGTGATTATTTCATGCTTCTTATATTAGTTATTACAGGTATAGCCCCATTATAGTTGTTAAATTTCCACTGAAAAAGAGAATGCCAATAATGACATGCTGGATATTTCAGATGCCAACTGAAAATTCAACCTGCCAGATGTAACTAATATGTTCAATAGATCATTACCGTTGAAATGGAAACATTTTTAATGAGCATTTCAAAGCTATCCATCTTCCCTTTTGGAGTTTATTAAAATGCTGTATTTGAATTGTCCCAAGAGACAAAAGGATTGTGTGTTTTTGTTTGCTCATTTCTTTTTTTAAAAGTATTTTATGTGGAATGGGGGAACTCATTAAATCTTACAAGATTATTTTTTAAGAAAAGAGGAAATATATGCTGTGAAAAGGTCATTTTATTTAATTGATTTCAAAAGTAAAATCTATGCCTTTAAAATTCCTGTTAAACTGGAAACATCTCTAGAGCATTAGTTACAAACCTTTCTTCAGATGACTTCAGAAAAAGTAGTTCAGAGCGACTAGTTAGCTGACAACATTAACAGATCTCTCTTTCAATGTAATGTAATGGCGAAGGTCTGGGGTTAGGTTTAGGAAGACCCTAGTGCAAATCCACTCTGTCCTGAATAAATTTGGGTCAGTTATTTTCTTTTCCCTAGCCCATCTCCCCTTGTTAAGTGGTTGTGGGATACAATGAAAAACGATTCCTAGGCAAGCGTACTTAAGTTCCTGGTGAGAAGTTGGGTTAGAAATCTAGCAAATTAGAAGGGGAGTCTTCAGTTGTATGGAGTGTCTTTTATTTTATTTTTAAAATGATAAATAAATGCATGGTAGTCAAAATCGAACAAACAGTTTGCATATAGAATGATAAGCAGTGTTCCCCTATTTGGAAAAGTAGTAACTTTTAACTGGGTAATTAGCTTTTTGAGCTGTTTTTTAAAAATATTACAGCATTTATCCAAAATGAAGATGACTTTGACTTTAATATGACACTCACATCTCAGGAGAAAAGATAAAAACTAAACAATCAGAGACAAAAATTGTGTGCAACATTCAGCTTCTCCATGTGATTCATTTCAACCAAGCTTCAGCTGAAAGTCATGTTGGAAGTTCCATTTTTGAACTAAACGTTTGAGTGGCATGCTTTTCTATTTCCCAATACTCAATGCTAAAAACAGGATAGGTCTGCAGAAAAAGATAAATGTATAGTAATCAAATTAATAACCCCTGATTAGTATAAATCACCTGTAAAATATGGTATCCTAGTTATCAAATTAATTTGTTCTCATGTTGGCATATAGCAACTATTTTATCTCTCTCACACAGAAGGTACACAACTGACACTCACAGACATTCCTACTCCCTCTTCCATCAGAAACAGCAAAAAAAAGGAAGAGGGGGAAAGACACATAAGATAGAGGCTAGCAAAAGTGCAGCTGCACTGAAAAGAAAAGAAAAGAAGAATGACTTGGGAGTTTAGGAGCCAATTTGGGGAGCTACCCAGCGTTGGCTGAAAGATGGGTGGTAATAAGTAAGCAAGCAAGCAAATAAATAAAGCAAGTATCTGGGAAGAAAAGAAAGGAGGAGGGGAACGAGAACTTAAGCACTACAGAAAGGGTTAAAATTCACTGGGTGAACAGATCCTCCCATGTACTTCAGTCTGTTCTTTGGAGGTACTCATGTTTTTCAGCTACAGCCTGCAGCCACTTCCATTACTATCCACTTGTTTGCTTTCATCAGCTTCTTATATTCTTTTCACAAAATTATCCAATTTTATTAGTATGGCACAACATAGCATGGCATAGTGTATTATGACATAACTTGACTTAAAGAAAGGAATTTAAAAGAAGGGGTTTAAAGAAAGTTTATAGTTTAAAGGAAGGGGATATAAATCCAAGAACGTACTTGTTTTCCAGGAAAGTCCATTCAAGCCTTTGGAATAAAATCATTACTAGTTATATGTTTGAAAACTGAAGTGGATTAGTTTCCTGTTTTGTATTTACCGGACAATATAAAAGAATCCATAATGTTTACTTGATATAATCAGTGCCTTGGTCAGTTTTAAGCATGACCAAGATAGTCAGTTGATAAGTCCTTATGTGGTTGATATTCAGATTTCCACACATATTCAGAAGAAGAGGAATGGAAACCAGGGTTGACAAATGCCTTCTATTTTTTTCTTTTACACATTCATTTCTTTAATAAATAATTTCTGTCCCTAACATAAGATAACATTTCTGTCCCTTTTAGTTTCTTAAGCTGCCATGCCTGTTCCTTGATAAAGTAAGCAGTGTATAGAGATGCATCCATTTTTTTCTTTCTCTTTCCCAGGCAGTTGGTTTTGAAAAAGGATAAATGCTTCTCACCTAAAGACTGTATTGAAGTTTTATGTGGAGTTTTTAAAATTAAGCAGAGGCTCCCAAAAATTAGTCTCAGAGCTATCTATAAACCTATGGCTCCAAATGGTCTTCCCTGTATTAAGACATACAGCCAAAGCATAATATATATTCTTAATACTTCCAATTATGGAAATGAGTTAAAGAATTATGTTAAAATTAAAAAACTAAATTTCAGACTAACAGAGTGCTTTCAGCTGCATTTTCCCATACTTACCTCTTTTCTTCTTTTCTGTTCAGATTTCACTGCTTTTTAACTCTTTAGGGCAGAATTTACCCAACTTTTGTTGCTTGTTTTATTGTTTAAAGTGCAAGTCCGCTGGTGGCATATATAAATAACATATCATGCTGTTTATAACTAGAAAATAGGTCTGGTCTTGAGGGAATTTGATTAAAACTAGGAGAGAGAAAGCATGACAAAACCATGGAAGAATTTAGAGTATATCATTGTATGGATTTAGATTCAGATCACAGAATGCAGGATTATGTCTCCTGTAGTTCTTTCAAATTACATTCCAACAATCTCTTCTATTAATGAAGCTGGCTGTTTCTGAAGGAATAGAAGTGCAACATCTTTGGAGGGGCATAAGGCTTCCATTTGAAGTGTAATAAACTATGGCTAGATGAAGGTGGACAAATGGACTGATCATTAGGGAGAGTGATAAAGTTAATATTAACTTTACAGCAAAAGAATAAGAGGGAACTTTAAGTAAGCCGCAGGGATTGAATTGAAAGAGTTATATTATAGAACCCTAAAAAGAACTTCACACAGTGCTGAGACAATCCTGACAGATTGACTTTGTAGTCATTATATATTTTAAAGTAAATTTTCTGTTTCCTCACAGAAACATCAGAGCGATTGCAGTCGATTCTGCTTGAGATACAGCCATGTGATACAAATGATTACTTCACAGAAACAAAATTGTTAAAAGAATATCACGGACCAGACTGTGGTGATGGGAATTGTATTGAAATTGAAGGTAATTAAGGGTGAAATGAGTTTGTGTCAGGGAAGACTGTGATGAAGATTAGAGGATACCAGGAACTTTTATATCCCATAACTGTTATTCACAAAAGCCAGTACTAGCTTTCTCATTTGTTTATCTGAATCCAACCATTGTCTTTTTCTCTGATGTCAGTCTGTTGCCATGGATATTCCAGAGCAATGTCATTGGGGACTGCTGGTTGCTTGCTGCTTCTTCTATTCTTTTTTTGCAGCATTATTGTAAACTGGATTCAGTACCTTTTAAAGCATTAGATGCCTAATAAATATTGATTATTATTAAAGGAAGCTGAGAAAGCTTAGCCTGAGAAAATTATCTGCTTATACTAAACCAACAGTAGTAAATCTCAAAATGATTATTCTTATTATAAAAGTTTAATGTTGGAGTCATCCAAATGAATGCTGATAGAACTAGGAGATACAGGCAGTCCTTGTTTAACAACCACTCATTCAGCATCTGTTCAGAGTTGTAATGGTGTGTAGAATGAGTGTTGAATTCATATGGCTGGTCCTTGAAGTTCTGGTTGTCCCAGCATTCTCCATAGTCACGTAATTGCAATTGGGTTACTTTGCAACTGATCTGCACTTGAAACTGTGGGTTGGAATGTCCCACACTCACACGTTTGCCATTTGGGGAAGCCAGTGGAAGCCAGCAGAGAAAGTGACAAGTTATTTGGATAAGTCTCCTTTGCCAGGCAGCAGTTCTCTCAAGCCTCATGGTGCTTGAACTGCATTGGCTGTTTCCACCTGCCTTCCCTCACATGCAGGAGCCATCCCAAGCCTTGCTGCATTCCTGCTGTGATGCACTGACCTCTCATTCACCCTCTACTACTCTGCCACAGCCACTTGTCTCCTCCTGGCCTGCTTGCAAACCCATTTGGGACTTGCAACTTCCTGCTGACTTTCCAACTGACTTTGGTTGTTGGAAGTTACAATGAGGTCCTTAGTTATTTATGAAATTTATTTTCTGCCTATCTGACTTATAACATAAAAGCATTAAAGCATTAAAAACATTAAAACCATAAATATCAAGGTCTTTGCTTAACAATCTATGAGCCTTATTTACTGATATCAACAGGGACTGCCGTTGCTAAGCAGTGCAGTCTTGTGAGTTTGTGCTTTGTGAAAGCATTGCTTAGCAATGGAAATTCTGATCCCAATTACCACTAATATCTGAGGAATATCTGTATAGAGATTGCAAGTTAATTTGGGAACCCAATCTTGAAGTTTGGTTCAGCTTTTACTACTCTAGAGATAAGTCAGTCTTAAATCTTATGACCAGTTTAAAGATAATATTTGGAAAAAAGCCTTCTTCCATAGTCTAATAAGGAAAAAACATTAATGTTTCTATTTTTTATAAGTATTATTATTTTGAATTAAAATGGATGTGATTTTTAGAAAAACTTGATTGTTATGAGGAGAAGCATGATACTTTCCTAGGGGTGCAAATCTGGCTCCTTTTCATGCTGTGCTAATGTTTCTGAGAGAGATGTATCTAATATCTCCACTTTCCCCTTTTATGTTAATAATGCAGGTATTTATCTTTTTTGCATTATCTAGGACCTTCATGGAATTAGATTGGGGTTTGAGCTTTATAGAATCTCAGAACTAGAAAAGAACAGATTTAGATCCATCCACTGTATTCTGGAGAAGTGAAAATCAGTCCCAAATTACTGATTTATTTTATTGCATAGACTAGCTGATGTATATTGATTATTACTATATTAAATAGAATTGTAAATTTTAAGACGTTTTTCTGAAAGTTCAGGTAAGATTGTGGGATAGTTTTGTTGTTGTTATTGGTGTTGTGGTGATTCTAATTCTTTGGCATTAAGGTGGTCTGAACACACCCTATAGCTCACCTTTATTTTTGTTTTGAATAAAGAGTAGAATGTTATCCTATTTCTCTACTATTGACAAGATGCCACTGACCATGAATATCCAGAGGTTTGAGGCATTTTGTCAATAATATTATGATGGGAATGAATGTGAAATACCTAAAAACATTGTCTAATACAATTGTTTGATGTTTTCTTCCTAGTAAATAAAAGTTGGAATCTAGTGTTCTGCAAATGTTTATCTTATCTTTGCAGCCAAAAAAAAGGTTGTAGATCTAGTATGCATAGTATTGCATGCATCTCTCTGTGCTCCCTGTCAATATTAGTCAGAATAATGACATGGAACAGCTGAACTGTTGAAGGAACTAAATTATTGTGCAGAGGTTTGACTAGAACACTTGGTGCTGAATATTTGAAGTGAAGACTGGGAAACTTCTGGGTGCATAATGACTGATTGAAGAAGTATGCTTGAACAGTGGAGACAATGACTACTGTAAGGAATGTCTCTAGAGAAAGAGTGAAAGGGAGATTACATTCTGAATGGATGGTAACAATGATGGTATCCCCTGGTTTTGAGTGCCAGGAGCCAATTGAGCAGAAGCGAGCTTTTTATAAAGATACTAAACCAGCTTAAACACACTCTCTAATTACATTCATGAATGTTCAGTTTAATACTTTATGTATATTAGAGACTTTTAAAAATGATGAGCTTAATTTGACACCTGGTGAGTTTTATTTCTTCAAATTTAAGAAATGCTAAACAGATTTAAGAATTTAAAAGAATATACAATTGGAAAAAATGGGAAAAACTTTGATTTCAGAAAGCTTTTAGTGGACTAGGTTCCTTGGTGGTGAACCTAATGCACCAATGCCACAGGCGGCACTCAGAGCCCTCTCTGTGGGCACGCGCACCATCGCCCCAGCATAGGTTTCTTTACTAGAAAGCCAGAGGGACGCAGTGCCCCCCTCCCCTTCTCCACTTGTGCCTGATGATATTTCTGACATCACCCGTCCTTCTGCCCAGCAGCCCAATGGAATTGCTTCCTTCCTTCTGGGGTATGTCGAGCGGTTCAAATGCGGCACGAAGTCTGTGGAGAAGGTGAGAGAGGAGAGGAGCTAGGTTGGAGAGCAGCATAGCTCACAGCAGGCCGCAGAAGCTGGGGGAGGCTGCTGGGAGACCTGTGGCAGGGTGTGGGGGCAGGGTGCTGATGGCCACGGGTGGGGCACTGACAACCACAGGAGGTCATGGGGGAGTCACTGATGGCTGCGGGGGGGTTGTGGCGGGTCTCTGATGGTCATGGTGTGTGTTGCCATGTTGGCACTTTACGTTAAATAAGTGGCTTTTGGGTTGCAGTTTGGCCACTCGGTCTCTAAAAGGTTCACCATCATTGGACTAGGAGATCAGAGAGATTTGGAATATTGGCAATTTTTGCTGTAAGACTTGAAAAGCAAGTATATAATTAAATAATAGACCATGGGAAGTGATTGAAGCAAAACTAAACCCATATTAAGA
Source organism: Pareas carinatus (assembly GCA_032468095.1). Lineage (NCBI taxonomy): Eukaryota > Metazoa > Chordata > Lepidosauria > Squamata > Pareidae > Pareas > Pareas carinatus. Next base: position 53,267 of record JANHFO010005830.1, on the reverse strand, counting down.
ACTGAGGCTTGTTGAAGGTGGCAAATGGACACTAGAGGGAACTAAAGCACCAGGTAGGAAAAGAGTTAAAATGACTAAGCTGGCTATATCTTTTACTTGTCATAAAGAATTCTTCAAAATGGATTCAGGTATTAATAGTTAATATTTCAGAAGTGATACAGATGTCAGTGGTTAAACCTTTAGAAGATGATGAGCAAATGTGGATAGTTAAAATGACTCATGTTGTTTGTTTTGTGTGTTTATATGTGTGTGTGTGTGAGAGAGAGACACAGAGACACAGAGACAGAGACACCTGTGGGTTCTAGTGATAGTTAATTTTCCTTTGAGTGAGGGGATTGTTTTCTACCTCTTAAAAAGGCCTCTTCAAGAAGCCATTGCTGGACCTCAATATACTGGAAAACTTTCATCCAGTATATAATATGTCCTTTTTGGGTTATGCAATAGCTTTAGAGAGCCTTGGATGAAGCAGATTACCTGTATCTTTTTCAATCAAGATTCAAACTGAGGTGTGGGGTAGAAACGGTTGCACTTTGGATGATCTCTGGCATATGAGATGGGGTTATGCATCCATCTTGGCTACATTTGACCTCTCAGCAGCTTTTGATACCATCAATTATGATATCCCAGAAAATTAGGAATGGGTGGCATAGTGTTGTGTTGGTTTGCTTTCTTTTTTCAGGGTTGATTCAGTCAGTGGTGATTGAGGAGGAGAGGTCCCACCTTCAGTCCCTACTAGATGGGTTGCCACAGATGCTCTCCTCTCTATTTGGTGCTCTCCCCTTTCCTGTTCAACATCTACATGAATGAGGCTGCTTGAGGACGTCATCTATCGCCTTAGCTGGAATATCAGCAATATGCTGATGATATCCAACTATACATCTCTGCCCCAAGTGAATTAATCAGTGATGTGAAGTTTTATCCAAGTACCTGGAGGCTGTGATAATCTAAATGTGGAACAAAGGCTTTAGCTGAATTTTGGGCAGGCTTTGAGTTTTGAGGCCTACTGGTTCTAGGACTGTGCTATCTTTGGTGCTGGATGGGGTGGCACTGTCCCAGACAAACTCAGTGTGCAATCTGGGTTTTTTCCTAGAGTCATGAACCCTACTGGAAGAGCAGGTGGTAGCAGTGACTGAGAATGCCTTTGCACAGTTTCATGTTATGCATCAGTTGCACTTCTTGAATTGGAGGCTCTGCTCACAATCACTAATCACTTCCAGATGCCCTTTACATGGGGCTGCCCTTGAAGTGTATAGGTAATCCTCAACTGACAACCATGGTTGGGGCTAGAATTTTGGTCACTAAGTAATGCAGTTGTTAAGTGAGTCATCGTGTGACTGGAACTGATTTTATGACTTTTCTTCTGTGGTTTCTAAGTGAGTCACAAGAATTAAGTGAATCACATGGTCATTAAGCAAATCTGGCTTCCCTCGTTCACTTTGCTTATTGGAAGCCAGCTGGAAAAAATCACAGATTTTGAACATGTGACCATAAGACTTTGCAGTTGTCGAAAGTGGGAGCCATTTGCAAAGTGCCTGAATTGCAAATGTGTGAGTGCAGGAGTGAGGCACTGGTTGTAACTTGGAGGATGGTTTCTTTATTCTCTTCATGTGACTTGTATATTTAATTTTGTAAATAATGTTTTTCATTTTTAATACTGATTTTTATATTTTATAATAATCTTTATATATTTGTTTTATTTGCTGCATCTAATTCATATGATTGACTAATGGACCAAGCAGGGTATTTAAAATGTAAATCTGTTTTGAGAAGTGTTCTTTATGTTGTTGTTCACATTAAGAACATTAGATGGAGTAGCTGAATTTCACAGATTTATTAAAATGTGCATTTCAAACAAATAAAACAGTTAAGAGAGGGAACTTCTTTTAGATTCCCTGTTGAATCATAGGGATTCATGTTTATTTTAACATACTAGTTATAAAAATGATATTTCAGTACTTGAAAATCAAGAGAAATTTGATAGTACCTTTTTGATAAATTACATTAAAAGGCCTAAGGCTGTAGTATTATGGATCTGATGAATTAAGCTGCAGCTCACAAAAACTTACGCTTTTTAATAAAGTGTGTTAGAAAGGTGCTACCATACCCCTGATATTTTGCTACCATAAGCTAACAGGACTATCCTACAGAGCTAGCCTATTCTGTCATTTGAGTACAGTGAATCAATATATTTTCCCTAATTAAACACGAGACTCCATACTTTAGGTCTGTCTCTATACATTGCAGATTTTTGACACAGTGTGCTGATGCATAACAGATGTGACACACTTTTGGTTAGGAAAGAGGAGAGAGTGGGTTTGATTAGGGTAGTCCGGGTTTGCCGATATTTGATTTATAGAGATAAATTGAGTGCTGGGAGGCATTTATTTAGCTTATGCTGATGATTCACATGGGTCAGTTCCAAACTGAAAACAAGATTTAATGACTTCATTGCTATTTTGGGTTTTCTCTGCACATGGATTTTGAGGAGAATGAAAGCTCTATATTCAGTATCAGGACTTTGTGCAATGCCAAATAGATCAAAATAGTTTTACATCTGATTTATCTTTCAGAGGAATCTTGAGGAAGTACAGGTCAATCATCTGGTCAAAGCTAAGTTTTGAGTAGCATAACAGCAAACACACAATGAGCTTTTGCAGTTTGAGATCATACACCATCAAAAAACAGAACTAAATTTCATAACTTGACACTGTGTCTTCAGAGGATGTTGCTTGATGGTTAATGTGTGTTCCCTTGAAAAGTCCTGTTTCTTGAAAATATGGCTGGATTTTGAAACACAGAAGCTGCCTTATACCAAGTCAGATCTTTAGTTCACCTAACAGAAATATCTACAGCTTGTATTCCATAATTTGGTACCTTAGACTTTTCTAATTTAGCTCTCTGTTTAGGAATTTTGAGAAACGGAGCCTAAAATGTCTGACGATCACTAGATTAGTTGTTTTAAGGGCCAACAGTTTTGCAAGGTTTTAGATGGTAGCATTTTCGTAATAGTTGAGGAGTCCTTGCAAGGCTGGTATATGCACTGCATCTGAGCTGCAGCCCAAGCTCTAATCCAGTGATGGCGAACCTTTTTGAGACCGAGTGCCCAAACTGCAACCTAAAGCCCACTTATGTATTGCAAAGTGCCAGCCTGGCAAGATGCCCCCCCGCCCCTCCGGCGACACCCTCATCCCTCTGGCAATACCCCCCGAACAATTCCACCCCTCAGGGAACATGCTCATCGGCCTTCATTTTCTTCTCCGGGGTCGGTGGGGTACTCCCCAGCTGCCCAGACAATTTCTCCAGAGGCGGCTGGGTGCTCATCCGCCGCCCATGCTCCTGCCTGTGGCAGGTCTCTCCCCCCTCCCGCTTACTACTATTGTTTTTTTTACTTTCCTGGGTAAAGGCGTGCGTGCCAGCAGAGATGGCTCGTAATTGTTTTTCCGACTAGTTAATTTGTTATCTTTTGAATATACTAATATAAATATAAATAAATACTAATATAAAATAAATAAATTCAAACCTATCATATCTAATTCTAATACCTACTTGGCTGGTTTTGTCAACTTTATTCATTTAAATGCCAAGTCTGAGTTTGTTGCATGCTAGATTATTTGGTTGAATTAAAAGATCTAGCTGTCTTTACAATGTATTTAATTTTATTTATTTCATGGATAATGTTGATTTACCGTTTTGCTCAAAGGTTACGTTGCTAAATATTCTTTGTGAAATCTTTTTAAAAGATTGTTAGGGTTGTTGTAAGAAATTTTGCTTTGTGTTTATTTTCTTTTTAAGGTAAAGAACAGCATGCAAGTGATGTCACAGCTCAAATGGTGTTGGTGTGTTGCTGGCGAAGCATGAAGGAGGTTTCATTACTTTTAGGGAGGTTATGTCAACTTCTGCCTGTTCAGATTCTTCCTAGTTGTTCAGATGCACTGATAACAGTGGAACAGGTAGAGTACCTAAGATGTTATGATTTGATCATTCAGAGAATTTCAGTGTTATTGGATGAATTCTTGGAATCATTTATCCTGTCACAGTTCTCTAGTTTCCTGTCTGGTGTGTCTTTTTTTTATTTAAA
>JANHFO010005830.1:10847-23245 GCA_032468095.1 Pareas carinatus | reverse complement strand
TTAATAAATAGGGGGAGGGAAAATGGGTATGTATGTGGGCGATGTTTGTAGATATGTATATAGTTGTGTAAGTGTTGTTTTTAATTTTAAGAGTAATAAAGTTTTCTAATATTTTCTTTTTTAAAAAAATAAATAAATTCACACTTAAATCAAAAAAAGAGAGAAAGACTTCTAGTTCAATATCCTGCCAAGGATAGGAATCCTCAGACAATTCCAGACAAATTGCTGTCTAATCATTTCTTGAAAACCTTCGGTGATGGAGCTGTTCCATCACTTAATAGTTCTTGTAGTCAGGAAATTTCTCTTTATTTCAATTGGCTCTCTCACTGTTGACTTTCACTCATTAGCTTTGTCTTTCCTTCAAGTGCTATGGAGAATTTTTCCCATCCCTTTGTCCTGTAATCCATTCCATAATATATTAGAAGACTACTATCATGTCTCTGCTTAGCTTTTTTTTTCTTTAAGTTAAACATATCAGCTATATTCATCATGTCATCCTGATTGTACTTCATAACATGAGGAATATACTTTATGATTATAAATGCAGCTAATATGTACATGACATGATGAATGTACTTTATGATAATGAATGTATCTTAGGATTGTAACCATTGTTTGTCAGTTATAGTCTTATGATTGTAATTACAGTTTGTCAATTGTAGCCTGTATGTAAGTATTGAGTATATACACCGGAGAAAAATTCCTTGTGTATCCAGACACACTTGGTCAATAAATTCTATTCCTTTAATTGATCTTTGTATAATATAGTCTACAAACCCATCTTAGTTGGTGTTCTTTGAATTTTTTTTCCAGCTCCTCAGTGTCCTTGTGTTAATTATAACTAGATACAGAACTGAAGCGCAATATAGAGTGGTACTATCACTTCCCATTATCTTGATATCATGTTTCTCATTCAGTATATGAGAATTCTAATAGTCCCAAATGTTTAGGATAGTTATAAGACTGTCAAAGGGAATATCTGCTACAACTTTCTTTTTAGCATAATGGCAGCACTGGACAAAGGGGCTAAAATATATTTTCTTCTGTCGGGAGGCAGATGACATGCATCACTAAGTCCTAATTTACAGCTAACACCACACTAGCTCATTCATAAATTGCATTAAAAAGGAATGGAAAAAATATTTTGATAGGACAACTTGGCATTAGTTCTTATATGCAAAAGTAATACAAAAGTAACATTGCAAAACGTTAATTTTCAACCTCATGAGGTTATAAAATATGCAAAGGAAGTAATTAAAAGATGTTAATAAATGCATATTAATTTGTGAATGTCTTTTTGCTTTTAAAGCAAGTTAAGATGTTTTATCTAAATAGTTTTTAGGGGTGGCAGAGCCAATATTTAATGAAGGGGCTTGAAACTAGATGATGCTGTGCCCATTGGGTTTACATCTTTTCAACTTGGTCAATATTGATAGAAATATAAATATGGACTCTGGGTTTGGGTGTTGTAACTTGATTAGCTATTTGTTTGCTGAAGCAAGCCGTATCTCACCTTGAGAAATGTTCAAATATCATTGCCCTTGACTTCTGTTTTATTTTGTTTAAAATAGAAAGTAAATTAAGATTGTGTAAGTCAGGTGTAACTATGTATGTATATAAAATATTTCAATGGTCATTTTGTGACTTTGCAATCTATTACATTTTATTTTAGCTCATTAAGGAGAGTCAGAAATGAGTGCCCCCATTTATGGTTGACTTGGAAACTAATGGGGTTAGCTAATTCAGCTTGAATGTTCTATGGTTCAATGGTTCATATATTTGTCTTGAATATTTGCATAGTTCTATTTTTATTCACCTCCAAGATAAACCTCTTTATGTAGGGGAAGGGGAAAGTTATAACAGTGGAGATTGCCAAGTCAGATTCCTTGAGATTTAATCTTAGGAGATGAATCTGTTTGCAGTCTCCATGTTCTCTAGGAAAATGTGCTACACAGTGTTTAAGATTCTCAGTTAGTAAGAACAATTATAAGGCTCTTAGTCAGGAGTAAATAACATGTTCTCTATGTTTATTGCTTAAAATTAAGAAATACTTATGATTTAATGGGAAACAAAATGTGGACTTTGTGATCTTCCATTGAGTCAACCTCATCTAGTCCATTCCACTGTTTATTGAACCTTCACTTCTTTTGGAAAAAGTGAATAATGAAATTCAAATTTGACTGTCCTGTTGCATCAACTTCACTGTTATCCATTGTTTTGGATCTGTATATATGTGGTTTTCCTCAGTGGAAAAAATTGGGTACCCTAAACAATGTTTTTCCTAAAGTCACTTATTAGTGAGTAAGGTTCTCATGTACTTTATATTTCTATTGTTGACATCAGTAAAATGACTGTAAGAAGAAAGCAGTTGTTTCTGTTTGTTCTATATTACTTTTCAAATAACTTCAAGTTGGCAGAATTATCCTTTTTATGAAGAAAACCAATGAAATAGTTAAAGAAAAAATGTAATGAATTCCATGTGGCTTTAGCAAATTGCAAAACAAAACTAATTGAACTCATACTGGGATGGAGAAAGGAACTCTGTGAAATGCTATAAACATCTAGTTCAGTGTTTCCCAACTTCAACAACTTTAAGATGGGTAGACCAACTTCTAGAATTCCATAGCCACACCATACTTTTTTATATGGCCCTCAAGCTAGGAATAGAATGGTGGGTAGGCAGCAGATTGTCAGGCCCAAGCCTCAGCTGAACTCCTGGGACAAGGAATGGGACTGAGGGTTGGGGCAGAGTGTTTGGAATGGCAGTGGCAGCAGGCTATTCGTGGCATCGTTCTTTGTGGACTGGCACCATCCTCCTTGGCCTGCAGACATGCCAGCCATGCTTGCAGAGAGAGAGAGGAGGACTAGATCTGTCCCTTTAGAGAAAAAGTTTGCCAAGTCCTCATCAAAGAGATTGTATTGACTGATTCTACTAAATGGGATTTTGAAGTGTTGGTGTGTCCCAGCAGTTTTCTAGGTTCAAAGACAGTGAGAACTTCAGTTCTGCCATCTCTCTCTTTTTTGTCTAGTAGACTCTATACTCTATTATAGGTTCCTGTATTATAAATTTATACTATATAAATAAGAATTTAAGAGATAGTTTGAATCAAAGGATTTCCTCATCTGGATCAGGATTCTCCAGCTAGTTGAAAGACCATGAGTAAGATTTATAGAGTCAGGGAAGTTTACAAATTAGATAAACAAAATAGCATTTCCCCATTTGTGTTGCCCAGGAGCAGATTTGAAGATGCCTACTGCTTCTGAAAGTAGAGACTATATCCCAATCAGCCTTCGAAAGGAGTAGTTAATTAATTATTACATGATATTCACCTGATTTTTATCAGGTGTAAATTGCAGAGTATGGATAGAGAAAACGTTTGGTGTGCATTTCATTTATATAGTTTATTGTTTTGATTATGTATTATGTAGAGATCTTAGGAGAAGCAACATATTTCTTCAGCCAACAGAAGAATTCTTCAGGCCTACCAGGATTTCAAGAAAGTCTTATGTATGTGGGCAATATGTTCATTTTTTTTCATGCTCAGGCATGACATACTTTAAAATTTATTTTGACAATGCAAAGGTTAAATGCAGAGAATACAAACAGAGCATTTACTTCATTACGACATTTATGCTTTTACCTCAAGAATTTCCAGGTGTTGCGTGATACAGCCTGTCTGATTTGCTTTGTTTATTCACTTTAAAAAGGCAAGTCCCCTTCAGATTAATTTTAAGGGGAAAAGAAAAACCTTCCAAGTCAGTTTCAGTGAGAAGAAAGATCACAGAGATATTTCATTGTAATCCAGTCTTGTTAAGTCTAGATTTATTGTTGGTATTTTTTAACATGAAGGAACCATGGTTGCTACGAGCACCTTTTATTCTTGGGAGACTTTATTTGACAATTCAAACAATTCCCTNNNTTTACTGTGAACTGCCAGAAGGAAATAGTATGTTTTACAGACAGGAACTCCAGAATCAGATACACTGTTGTTGAATGACTTCTTTGTGACTTTAATAACAAGGAAGCAAAAATAGGTAACCCAACCTGAAGTTTTATGACTTGTTTACATCTGCTGGACTATTATGCAGTGACGCCTTTTTTTCTTTCCTCTTCTGCTCTATAAATTTATGTCTGGTAATTTCTGACAAAGAGTAGTTGAGGGGCACAAATTAGTTGAGGAGCAATCAAAAAGTGGAATTCATTGCTGGAAAATAATGAAATGTATTTCTGCAGTTCCCTTCAGTAGAAGCTTGTATCTAGAGAGCTATATATCCTTCCTCCCTTCCTTCCCCTGTAAGTTATTGAAACAAATATTCTAGCTGAGATGAAACAATTCTGTTTTAAGATGAATGAGTCTTTTGATCAGACAATATAATACTGATCCAAACAGCCAGGGTAGTTTTACAACAAGTTGTCTGTCTCCTAATTAGTGCTGTATACAATTGGCTTTGCTTGTGGCTTATACTATTCTTGGTTTCTGTACTTTGTTTGGGCTCCAACTTTCATTTCATAGTCTCAGTGCCAACTATTCACAGTTGTTTCATTGAAATTTGGCGCATTTTGTCTTTCAGTAATAGCTTCCCTCTAAATTTCATCCAGATCAGGTGAGAGAGAGAGCAATTCCCGCCCCCCAAAAAAGTTATGGATATTTTAAAACGCAAACCCAAGCAAATTTTAAATGTCTGTAGTGAAAAGAGCCCACATTCAGGTGGTTTTTTTTTTGTCATTTAACTCTTGGGAAAAGATAGAGCTGTTTTAGGTAGTTGCATAGGGACTCTGTGTTCACAGCCATGTATGCCTGGAATCACATTTTGGGAAATGAGCACAGCCTGACATCCTATATCTTCCCCTGCCTGACATTAAGAAACAACTATTATTGTAAGCTGCTCAGAGTCACTGTATCAGTGAGACAGGTGGCATAACAAGCAAACAATTGAAATGCGTACTTGATTGTGTCCAAAATAATTTCTAGTAAGGTGCAGATTTGTCTTTAGGCATACAGATCCTGTTCATATGTCTAGAATAATTTCTTCTCTTGGGGGAAAGGCAAAATACATGCATAGAAAAAGAAGCTTTCTGCCTTCTTGGCCTGGTTATTTGTAGCTCTAAAAAAAGAGAGAGTTTATAATCAATAAACTCAGTAAATTGAGATTGGGGATAGAACTGAATTAGAAAGAGGTTCCATGGGGGAGGGAAAGGAAAATTATTCAGGCAGTGCCATATATTGTTTAATTTGATATTTGTGAGAGGCATTTCAAGGCATGAAATAAAGACCTGTTTTATATAGCTCTGTGTTTGCAGTATTAAGTACTTAATTTGAAATTATTTTAGTTTTGCCTTAATGAGTTATACTGTTTTATTCACACCTGTATGTAATTTGCCGTTATGCAATAAATAATTTTAGGTTTCTAAATGCTTTTGCTTCTGTTTAAAAAAATCTTTAATAAAACACACTAAATCAAGTTACTTGACCTATGGTGTGTATTTGATTATGTCAGTGAAATGAGACTAATGCAGTTAAATACAGTGGAATGTAGCTCTAGAGTGGTTATGAAAAAAAAGCTGTCTGAATCATGCTTTTGGAAAGTACCTTTTGACAAAATATCTGGCAGTCACAAACACTGGCACTGTTCCCATTTTCCATTCTTTCTCCTGAACTGAAGCCAGATTCCTTTGGGAAATCATCGTTTGTAAATGATTGTGAAGAGAAAAAATGGCATTCTTGAGTGTACAGTTACTGCTAATTAGAAACTTAACATTAGCAATCATGTCAGAGTTAATTGTATTTGAAAAGAAACATCTACAATAAATTGTTAAATATAAATAGGGATAACATAGCTTAAATATGGAAGCATTTTAAGATAATTTGTTTTGCACTGTTGTGGTAAAATGCTATTTATTTTAATTAATCCTTTTGCTAAACTTCTCATTTTCTTTCCTCGTGGTATATACTGCTACAAATAAGCCAATAAATGAACTGCAAGAACGCCTACATTAAAGCAAGTGCAACGTTGTGTTGCCATTGTAACATGTACTTTGTATTTTAGTGACTATTTTCTAGTGTGTTTGTGGTGCAAGCAGAATTTCTTTTTTCTGCTGATATCAGGAGCATGAATCTCACAGCAGTAAGGGCCACGTTTTCAGAAGCTGTATAGCACTGAACCTATGAATCTGCTGATTTGAAAATATGCACAAAATAATGAGGTCCTCTAAATGAAATATGGTCCAACAATTAAAATGAAGATGGTCCATATTATTATATAAATAAATTATTATGTGGCAGAAGACAGGCTTTTTGGAAAATGATAATAGGAGGGTTATTTTTTGTTCTATGCAATCTGACATGGACTTGGTAGGAGCTCAATAGCAGGTAGTAGCTATAGGGATTCTTGTTCTGTGCCCATTTCACAGGAAACAAAATTCTTGTGGCTGTAAGGAAATTCTTATCTTACATTACCTTTAAATAAAAGTACCACTTAAAAGGAGTTGTGTCTTCTTACCTCTAATTGTTATCACTTGCCTAATTGAACTTGGGTTAGCTGCCATGCCTTTTTGGAACTTGTCTTTATCATGGTGTCTTCTATTTATTGCTAGGTGGAATTTGTGATATAAACATTTTTCATAAATTGAACAGGATTCTTTGTATATTAGTCACAGTATATCTCTGTGTTAAAAAGTATAGATTTCAGGTGAGCATAATTCACATAAATAAAATGCACAATGAAAATAGAATTCAAGTAGTGCCATCTTGTGGCACGCTAAAAATATGCAAACTGAAATCAACAAAATGGTCCAGTCTGTTCCAAACAAAGCTATTGTTATAATCCCTATATCTGATAAGGTTTATCAAAGATGGTAAGTGCTGTGTATATAAACCATTTATACATTTCACAAATCATTTTAGGATGGAATATATACATTTATAAAGATTGGTTAAATATTTTCTTGAATATTTCATTATAAACACTGTTCTTCAGTTACCTTGCGTATGCATGAGATCTGAAAGATTCTGCTTTTCTGTCTCCTGACTTCTAGATGCGCCAATTCTCCTGTGTACCGTTCACGTGAGTTGGCTGGAAGAGCCCTTGTACCCTTCGTTATGCTAAATTTGGTACCACAGACAGTATCTTCTTTGTTAGCCGGGCTTCCAGATAGCACTGATCCTTGTATACGACAGAATGCAGTTCATGGGACACTGCTACAAGTGAGTTTTGCCTTTTTGTATAATGGAGCATCAGTGAAGTAAACACATATTCACAAAAGAGTAACATTCAAATTGATAAAAATAGGAAGCCTGTGGCAGACTTACAATTAACTTTTAAAAGTCAGGATGATTTCCATAATCAAAATATTAAAAATGGGACACATACTTTATTTCAGTAATTGAGCTTGCAAAAAGTCCCCGAGATCATTCATTTTGATCATTCTCAAAAAAAATTGGGAAGCACTTGATCATGAAGGTGGCTGTTGGACTAACTAGATAACCCTGCCTCCCCCCTGGATTTCCTGCTCCCCTTAGCTTTTTAATGTCATATTATTGTACTTCCACTGTTAATTTTCATCATTTTACTCCTTTATTGTTGTTATTTTTTCATTTTTTAAAATTTGATAAAAAATATGCATGAACTGTAACTTAATAAGAGAATCTCTAGTTTTAAATGCATGTGTTTTGTACCAAAGTGACAATATAACTATAAGCTAACTTTTAAGAAAATAACTACAGCATACATCAAAGATTTATGAGTAATTCCAGTTTGTGCACATTTTGTTAAGTCGAGGATAAAGGAAATCTCAGCTTTCATTTTTGTTGTTGTTTAGTCGCTAAGTCATGTCCGACTGTTTGCGATCCCATGGACCATAGCCCGCCAGGCCTCTCTATCCCTTGCAGCCTGCCCAAACTCATGTTTCTTGCATCGGTGACACCATCCAGCCATCTCATTCTCTGCCGCCCCCTTCTCCTTGGCCTCCCATCTTTCCCAGCATAACAGCATTTTCTAATGAGTCCTTTCTTCTCATTAGGTGGCCAAAATATCTTGAGTCTCAACTTCAACATTTGTCCTTCTAGAGAACAGTTTGAATAGATTTCATCCAGGATTGATTGGTTTGATTGCCCTGCAGTCCAGGGGACTCTCAAGAGTGTTCTCTCCACTTCCAGTTCCCGGTGAACGAGGACCTAGCAGTCAGAGCCCTGACTGCAAAAGTTCTTTTCTTTTACTGTATTGGGGACCTACGGTTCCCAGGTCGCCACGGCGAGGCAACTGAAGAAGGAAGCGAAACTGAAAGGAGTGTTTGGTGGTGACCAACATGAACCAGACAGCTTATTTCCCACTCTCCAGATGGCAGAAGAGGTGCCCCAAAGCGCCATAAGCTGAGGACAGAAGCAAAGATCAACAGAAGTCTACGGAAGTCAAGTAAGAAATCCGCCAGCTCGATTAGAAGAAAAAGACACCTTTTTACTCACATATTTTTCTCGATATTGGCATGTTAAATGGGCAAATGAATGATAATTGATGTAATCCAGTCCAGTGAGCATGTGTAAGATGGCGACTAAAAATGTAAGGGACAATAAGAAGATATTGGCAGAGAGGGGAGCAGATTTGGAAAGTGAAGAGCTGAGAAGAAAAATTTAAAATTTTTGCAGATTGAGAAAATGAATTTGGACTTGGACTTAAAATGAAAGGACTAAAAACAGTATATGATAAAAGTTAAGATTAAAAGTGGGGAATTAGAGACTTGGAGTCTTAGAGAATAAACTTTCAGACAAAATGGATTCTAAGCAGCAAGAAGAGGAAATGATGCAATCCCCCTTCATGAACGAATTTCTTTGGATTGCTGAAGAAATGAGAATACAGATAAAAGTATTTATGGAGCAAAAAATTGAAAAGAAATTTTGGCGAAATGTTAATAAAGATATTAACAGGCAAAAGAGATTATGGAGGGGAAGCAGAAAACTGAAACTTGTAAAAAGTGGAGCCTCTCACACAGGGAGTAAGAAAAGGAAAAGATCTGAGACCTTTTTTAAAAGATTGCAAAAAGAAATTCGCTGTAAAAAATTCTGCCCAAAAAGGCATAGAGGTGAAAATAAAGGCTTAGAGGGAAAAGATGGAAATATCCAAAGTGAAGAGATTGGAACTAAACAGGAATGTTGGAAGAAAACAAGTTGGAGATCAAAGATGGGAAGAAGACTCTACAAAGCAAAGGTGAAATTACAAGTGTTAATATTATATGTAAAAGAGGTGTGATGGCGGAAGGATATTGGCTAGAGAATACAACTATGATATAAAATAATCTAAAATTTGAGATAAATAGAATAAATGGAATTGATTATGACTATGATGATGGATTATGTTTTAAAAGAAATGGAGTCCATTAAAGAGAAGTTAGTAGGTCAGAAAAGGGGAACTAAGGGAAATAAGGTAGAACAACTAAAATTATTTGTAAATGGGATTAAAATGTTGATAAGAGTAATGAAATTGATGGTTGTAGATTATTGAGTAATGAATATGAGGTAGTCAGAACAACGTTGAAATGAATAGAAAGTAGAAGTTGATATGAAAAGAAAAGGTAGAGCCTGAATTTTTTTTTTAAATTTATCAAGCTAAAATTAATAAAATAAAAATAAGCTTAATTAGTAACTAAAATTAATTGTAAATGGAGCTAAACTATTGATAAGAGAAATGAAATTGATAGTTGTAGATTGTTGAGCAATGAATGAAATGTGGTCAGAACAATATTGAAATGAACCGGAATTAGAAGTTGACATGAAAAAAGAGGAATGGAGTGAAGAAAAATTGTTAAATTATTAAGCAAAAATTAACAAAATAAGTTCAAGTAATGGAATAAATTATTTTTTAAATTTTGGGGGGGGGGCTTTTAAATAAATTTGGGGAAAGTTTGAGTATTTTAAAGGGAAGTTATGAGACTACGAATTTCAAAATTAAGGGAAATAAGATGGAGTAATGAAAATTAACCATGATGGAGTTAAAATATTGACAAGATAAATGAAACTGATTTGAAAAATGTTGATGCTTAAAAATGTTAAAAGGAAATGTGTGTTCTATAGGGAAGTTATAATTTTATTAAATTAAAAACCAAGGGAAATAAGGTGGAATGATGAATGTAAATTGGATGTATAGTTTGAAGAAAAACTATTCAAGTACTGAGCTAGAAAAATTGGAAAATATGTTTTCTAAAATAAGTAAAAAGGATGAGAAAAAAAGATCTAATTAAAGAGCTGGGAAGAAATTTGGACCCTAAACCCCCTTTTCTGAATACACACTCATTGAAGCGGTAGAAAATCTTCTTAGGTTGGAAATGCAATTTGTTTAAAACCTCATTTTCCTTTCTTTTTGAAAAATCAATGTTTGGTAGACATGTTAAAATATTTATTATGGATTTTGCCTTCATATCTCCTTGTTATCTTAAAGTCTCTCAAACACCTGTTTATTTGCTAAATGATGAGATTCTCTCTCTTGACCACTGTTGTATGTTTGTGTGTTTGTTTATTTGTGTATTTGTTTGTTTGAAATAACAACAATCGTTTCAGAAGAAAGCCATTGCAATATTTTAGATGCTATTTTAAGTTGTATCTATTTGTACAGACATTTTAATTGATTTCATCCCCTAGTCTATCTAGATATTATTAGATTGCCAAGTGTTTTATTTAATTGTGTTAGTTTTTAGTAATTTAGTATATATATTCTATATTATGTTGGAATCTGAATGGATGAAAGGTGATGTTAAAAGGATTGTTGAGCCATGATAGTTAGGATGCAGTACTGCAGGCTACTTCTGCTGACTTCCGGCTGCCAGCAGTTCGAGTCCCACTAGCTCAAGGTTGACTCAGCCTTCCATCTTTCCGAGGTCAGTAAAACGAGGACCCAGATTGTTGGGGACAATATGCTGACTCTGTAAATTGCTTAGAGAGGGCTGTAAAGCACTATGAAGCAGTACATACAACTAAGTGTTATTGCTTTTGTTTATTGTAAAACTGGAAAATGGACTGAACTAGAAACTGCTCTTTGGGGAGGGGGTGTCTTTAAATAGGAAAAGTAGAAGGCTAAAGTTTTAATCTGTGATAGTGAATGACACCAGCGGCCACTGATGATCAAATTGACAATTTAGCTTCCACATAATCTCTAGATAATGTTCATATGCACTCAGGCAGTATGATTGAAATTTAAGCTTGTATTATGAAAACGTAGCTTTGAAATAGCTAAAGTTAGTTGAGAAAGTATTCCTCAACTTATTGTTTATTGAGAGAGGAACTTTAGCATTACCTAAAAACACCTCAAGCACAGATACTGATACTCAGAGAAGGCAGATGTTTGGTGTCATGCAGTAAATTATTTGTTCTTTATTCTTTATTTATTTGTTTACTTTAGAGTGAGGTGCTAATAAAATAGCGTATTAATTGCCATTGATTCTGGGGCAATGAAATGTTTTGGGCCTGCTTTGTCCATAAACTGCAGTGTTTCTTCTTTTTTTGTTTGAATCAGTGACAAAAAAAGTAAGTGGATTTACTTTTCCCAAGGAGGAAAGGAAGAGAAACTCTGATTGGAGAAAATTATTGGCAGAACATATCTATAATTTCCTCAGATCAGAATCCCTCTTCATTTTCTCCTTGGGAGAAGTAAATCATCTACTTTATTTGGAGATGAACTTCAGATGAAAGAAAGGATAAGGCAGGCGAATCTTTGCCTGCAATCACAGGAAAAGTAACTGAATCTACCATACGCTTGTTCTTTGTTCAGAAACATTCAGCCATTCTGCTTTAGCCGTTGACTCTGAAATGCCAAAGAGAAGACTTTGGAAGAAAATTATCCTTATTTTTACAGACGAGTATCTGATATTGGTGCTGAGCAACCTTGAAATGAACAGCAAGAGATGCAAAATTCATACCTTAGCTAAAATTTGCTACCTCGCATTCCTTGATTCCTTAAAAGAAATGAGTGAGATCTGACTACTTTCCTGTGTAGCAGCTACTTCAGTGTGATGAATTGTCCATTTGAACAATAGCTATTTTTTCCTCCTGTATCTTAGACAAGACTTACATCATATCTGCCTGGGCATGGGTGCTGATGGTAGTAGTGCCATTTCCTTAATGTATACTAGCTGCTAAGTGATTAAATTTATAGATGCTGGTAGACAGAAATGGAAATTTGTCATCAATGGAAAGTATTTTTAAGACAGTACTGCCATCACACATACAAACACATCCTGTGATGATGATTCATGACCTCTGAGACAAAGAGGTCACTATAAAATCTCACATGAACCATGTTTGACTCCTGCTGACTACTTGGACTATTATTTCTTTTTTTTCTTTTTTTTTTGTATAAAAAGTTTTTATTAGACAACAATAAACAAAATTATAGCTTACAATATGTGAAATTTT
>JANHFO010005829.1:64468-76145 GCA_032468095.1 Pareas carinatus | reverse complement strand
GGTTAGTAAAAGGACTGCTTGACTGTGTATGATAACTGGACAGTTGACTTAGAAGACTGGACTGTGTTTAACTTTCTATTTATAAAGACTTTTGTACCTACTATATCCTGTGCCTGTGTGATACTGGTTTCCATCGCTACTTCCTAGCCCACAGCGTTTTTCGCTACACGTACCAACTGCTTGTTCCTAACATTGGTTCTAAGCCTAGGGTGCTAACATTTGACTTAACAACCATTTGTTTAATGACCATTCAAGTACAATGGCACTGAAAAAAAGTAATCTTTGCCTGCTTTTTACACTTACGACCATTGCAGCATCCTCGTGTTCACATAATTAAAATTCTGGGAGCATCTTTTGAGACCTTCTGACAAGCAAAGTCAACGGAAAAGCAAGATTCATATAACAACCGTCTTACTAACTTAACAACTGCAGTGATTCACTTGACAGCAGCCAAAATGATCATAAAATGGAGCAAACCTCACTTAACAACTGTCTGGGTTAGCAATGGAAATTTTGGCTCATTTATGGTCACAAGGCCTGCCTGTAACCACGGAAGAAGCTCCGATCGAGAGGTGTATTCTATGGATCAGGTTGAACTTCTCAGTTTTCACTGGGTTTACCTTTGCATTTTAATACCGATGCATTTCCTTTCTCTCATCGTTACAAAAGTGGCTAACAATGATATAATCAAATACATAAAAATAACATATAAAACGCACGATGCATAATTAAAGATTGATTTAAGACAATGAATTTAGATAAACAGGCAAAGTATTCATCCAATCGTGAAGTAAAATTAAACCTTAGTATAATCATGATA
This sequence comes from Pareas carinatus, assembly GCA_032468095.1. Lineage (NCBI taxonomy): Eukaryota > Metazoa > Chordata > Lepidosauria > Squamata > Pareidae > Pareas > Pareas carinatus. The sequence continues at coordinate 75,325 of JANHFO010005829.1, read as the reverse complement.
ATTGTGGAAATTAGGGTAATTAGCCATTTTCTCTGGGATGGCGGTGATGATGCAATCATGTAGCTTCTTTTCTTTAATGGGAACGTTTTTGAGTTACTGACTGTACTCATTACAACGACTCAAGAGCACTACTGTACTTAGTGAAGTATTCTTTGTGCCTGATCCAAACTGCTCTTACAGGATTACAAGGGATTTTAGCATAAATGATTTTATTTGAAAAGGGTGATCAGGTAAATAAGCCATTTCTTTCTCCAGAGATTTCCCCAGTTAAAACATTGGCATAAATAAATAGGTAATAGGTGGAAGGGAATGCTCTTTCTAAAAGTTTACATTAACAGGAGAATGTATAAAAGAGATCCAGATGCTAAGCAGTTTTATGATCACATAGTGCTGATTAATGAGGAAGCTAATGTGCAGTTCCCTAGGGTGGCTGACAAAGTGAATTATAAATGGGAAAGAAGGGGAGACAGGTACTAAGTCTTCCTTTAATAGCAACAAAGTAGTAACATTCAGTTTTGAAAGATCTCATTTCAGATAGGCTAGCAAATTTCCTAGTCCCTTTAGATATACTGACTAAGTGGGAACTGAAGTTTAAAAATTAGTTCTGTGTTCTGGATCCAAAAAGCTGTTACTATAATGAATTTGCGATGCTACTCTCTAAAGCATTTTAGATATTTCCTGTTTTCTTTGAGCTGGAAATCAAGGTTCATTTGTCTGAAATGGCATAGAGTTTTCTGCCTGAACAGGGGGTTGTACTAGAAGACCTCCCAACTCTGTTATTCTGTTATAGTAGCTAATATTCAGCAGCTATTGGGCCAATTTACACCATATAATTATAAGATCCAACTTAGTGGTAGGCATATCAGCATATTTAGGAACAGTTCACTTCACTTAAGATCCCTCTCAGCTCTCCATCATGATCTCAGTAGTTAACAATATTTAGAATAGGATCTCCAAGCCCCAGACCGTGGACCAGCATCTGTCTGTAGCATGCCAGCAAACAAGTCGAGTCCCATTTGCAGGATGCAGGCAGTACACAAAACCACACATACCTGCGGTCCGCAGAAATACCTTTCTTCATGGAACCGAGATGGCCACACCAAGATGGCTGATGTCAAGTTGGCCATGCTGAGTTGACTACGTCAAGTTGGCCATGGTGAATTGGCTGTGCTGAGTTGTCCCAGACCCTGTCTAGGCTATGGCTCTTCCTCCTGGTTTCTAAGATCGTTCCTATATACCATTACACTCTATTTGAGATACCTTTGTTCAACCTTGGATTCTGAGTGTTGTCAAACTTTTCCTCCTATAACAAATTGAGAATAAATTCCAGAAAATGTCTTGTTCAATTCTGCAGTCAAGTGCCAGGATAAACAACCACTTTTTGTTTTTTTGCTATTATTTGAGATGAGTGACTGATGAAGAAAATTGTGCTTGGTTTCTTGTATCTAAAGCTAATGCAGAAAGAAACATATTGTTTTCTTAAACCCTGAAGACCATACTAAAGATGATGATATCTTTGACATTGTGGTGGAATTACCTGAGATGTGAGTTTGAGCAAAAGAAATTGTTTGAAGTGTATATCTTGAGTTATGATGGATAGTAAGCCCATTGTAGGATTTCATATGTCAATCTGAACATTTTCTTTTTTGGACATGCATCCTTCTTTAGTGTTATTGTTCTTCTTACAGAATTTAATGCTACATGTCTCCCAGAGACATCTTACAGAGTTGGGCAGACTTCTAAATCTGACAAACAAATGATAATGTCAGACTCAAAAGCAAGATTGTTGACACTCTATCAAAATATTTCATTCATTCTGAAAGTTATTCATTGCCAAGCACTAACTTCTAAAACTCTGCCAAGCAATTCATGAGTCTTGCCATCAAGGTACTTCATTACGTTAAAAATAATAGGATCAACTTCAGTATATTTACCTGACATTGTAAAATCTTGTGAACCAAGCACAAAATCCTTCAGTTCCACATTGAATTTTGATGGTATGCTTGGCTGAATTTAGGAGCTGAAGGAAGAAGCCTTCATGCTTTTAGAATGTCACATGAAAGACCAATTGTCTGTAGCTTTAAAAAAAACGACAGCTTTCAATCAACATTGACATATCTAACATTTATGTCTAAAATCATGAACACTCTGAACTGGAAGCTTCAAAGGAAACATCATTGCTCATGATGTTATAATTCAGGCACTTATAGGCAAACTCCCACTCTCGATACAATGAATTAATAGTGAAAAAAATCCTTACAATTTTCTCAATTTGATGGCAAGAATAGATTCTTGAAAATGATTTCAAGAGGGAAATAACATATTTTATCTAATTTGTCTGTAGAATAAATTAAGGCCATATTTACCAAACCTTGTAAATAAAAATCTGTCTGGAATCTTGTGAGGAAACTTTTACCACCAATGTTCAGCTTTTACTTGAGGATTTTCAAGAAAAAAATTTGGAATTCAACTTTCATTCCTAGGCTGAAATTAACTTGTTTTTAAATTTATTGCAACTAAGTATATCACTTTGAAGATATATGTTTACTTCCAAACACGTAACACACATCATCATCATCCCATTTTTATCAATTGTACCTTTTTGAAACTTTTAACTATAAAACCAAGCAACATGTCAAGCTTGGCATTGAGTGTAGTACTTTATGTCCTCCAAGACACAGAATTAAGCAAGCAGTCCAAATGCCTATATTTATACAATTAAGAAAGAAATTTTTAAAAGAAAACTAAAAATACAATAAAGAAAAGGAAAGGAAAAGAAAAGTAGGAAAGAAAAGATGTACAAAGAAGTGACTTTAGAACTTTTTTATAGGAGCTATAAGTACAATTATAAACTTTGATTCACAGAGAATTTGGACTTTAGTCTCATCTGGGGCACAACTTGACTGATATTTCTACTTGACTGAGGTTGAGATTGATTGTGGATTAATATGAAAAACTCAGAGGAATTCATAAAGGTCTAGCTAGTCTGTTATCCGGTGAGCAACCTCCCTCCAAACTGAAAAGAAGCTAAAGGAACATGTTCAAACAACATCTCAGCAGCTAACAGAAAATTATATTTAGGAAGATCTATTATTATCTTGGTTGGGAGAAGGAAACTGGGAAAAATAGTATTAAAAAGGATCGTAGTAATCATCTGAGGGGAATGCATGTGGTTCTAACTTGGAAAAAATGGTTTTACACTATTTTCAATCTCAAAACTCCTAAAGTTTAAATGTTCTCAAATCCCTTCAAAGGTTTCTAGTTTATTTATTAGCTTAGAAGATAAAGCAGAGTTTTAGCACCTTGTTTCAGGATTTTATCTCTCTCTCTCCCAGAAACAGCTCCTATCTGGCATGCTTACAGCATAAAGGATTATGGCTTTCTATAAACTATTTCCACTTCAACACTAGCTTTTTAACAATACATCTGTGGTTTATTCCTCATTTATATTGCAACAATTACCTAGATCCTTTAGCTAACAGAAAAGGCTCTACTGAATCATTGATTACATTTAATGTAGAAATCAAAGCCCTGGCTTTGTTAATTTACTTATGAGGAGGTAATATTTTTTTCTTTTGTTTACAGGCCTAAAACTGCCAGACACAATTACTAGATGAATTGAATTGAATCATTGTAATAATGTGGATTGGCTTGCATTAATGATACCATACTAGGCAACAAAGGGCTAGCAACAGCTGTGGTGGCACAGTGGTGAGAATGCAGTATTGCAGACTAACTCTGCTCACATTTCCAGGAGTTCAATTCCTTCCACTCTGATGGCTCAAGGTTGACTCAGCCTTCCATCCTTCCAAGGTGGGTAAAACGAGGACCCAGATTGTTGGGGGCAATAGGTTGACTTGTGTAAATCGCTTAGAGAGGGCTATAAAGCAGTGAGAAGCAGTATATAAGTCCAAGTGCTATTGCTGTTGCTACTATGTGCCCTTTGAGTTCATTTGATATGGATGAACTCAATTCAAAACCCCAATGACAGGGAATCCTAGAACAGAGGTGGGTCATTAGTTTTCCCAAGGGGCCACATGAAAAACTGGGACTTGTAGAGGGTTGTAGAGGGTTGAACCAATAGGCTTGGGAAGGTGTATAGGCATGCATGCATAAAAAATAAAGGTTCCCCTACACATGCGTGCTAGTCGTATCTGACTCTAGGGGCGGTGCTCATCTCTGTTCTAAAGCAGAAGAGACAGCACTGTCCGAAAACATCCTCGTGGTCCTGTGACTGACTGTGATGCCAAAGGCGCACGGGGCACTGTTACCTTCCCACCGAAGTGGCCCCTATTTCTCTATTTGCATTTTTACATGCTTTCGAACTGCTAGGTTGGCAGAAGCTGGGGTGAATAACAGGAACTCAGTCTGTTACGCAGCACTAGGGATTCAAACTTCCGGTCGACAAGTCCAGTGCCTTATCTGCTGAGCCACCATGCACCCCTCATGCATGGATACACATACATTGAAAAATAAATGGCCATCAAAATAAAAGCAACCCCCTACAGACCCAGCGCAGCCAAAGGGTCAGATGTCCAGGTCTGTCTGTCTGATGGGTCATTGCTTTCATCCTTCCCTGGGGTTGTAGCTGATGTCAGAATTTAAAATTTAAAATAGCTCTTTTTTCAGTTTTGAATTAGCATATTGTCTGATTCCAACCATTTGTGATTTATCCTGCAGATCCTGGGCTTAGCTTGATCTAGGAATCCATACGGTGGGGTGTATAAGTCTCTCAACGTTCATGGATGGCTTTTTTTAAAAAAAAGAGTTTCTTTCATTTAAACCAGTAGTTCTCAATCTCAGCAACTTAAGCTAGATGGACTTCAGTTCCCAGAAACCATGCTAGCTAAGGAATTCTGGATTTGGAGTCTGCACAGCTTAAAACTGCTAAGGTTGAGGAACACTAATTTAAACGAAGCACAAGCCATGGTTCAAGTTCTTTTAGTAGAACATGGAGGCTTTTTCATAACGATAGAAGTTAAAATGATACCTTGGTGCTGGTGTTTCTGAAGTAGGACAACTTTTCCTGTACTTGTAATAGAGAAAGATAAGCTAAGAATTTGGAAAAAACCTTGGTCCTTATAGCAAAATATATGTTGTTTATTTATTTAGTAGTTATTTCCTCCTGAAAAAAACCCCAGAGCTGCTGTATTATGCCTTCATGTTTTTCAGCATACCACATACCAGCATGTCACATTTGTGCTGCAAAATTCTGGATGAGCGCTAGGTGTCAGCAAACACTAGAATTAGCATTATTTAGCATTCTTCATGATCTTATGTAGCCCGCATGATATGCCTATACATTTTTAAATATGTTTAAGAAGGACTCTTTGCTGTTCTGATAGCTGTTAACCAAGCGCCAGACCCCAAGGTATGTTGGCTTGAAGAAGTAGGGGAGGATCAAAGTACTGGCACCAATGGAACAATTCTCTGCCACTTCTCTCTTTCCTGCCACATCTCTTCCCTGCTATTCCTTCCACCCAAGGAGGAGGATGGATTCCTTCCTTCTTTTCCCCTCCTTCTCTTGACTTGGAGGGTAGAAGAAATTGGGAAGAAAGTGTCTTAGAAATTCTCTTTATGTATAGCACCACAGATCAAACAGAGTGTACAGTCACCATGTGCTTTACTGTTTAACTATTTTAACTGTAAGAGGAAACTTTATTTAGAACAAAATAACATAGAATATATACCATAAATCCAAACCTGTAAACACTGCCAACTACTGGCTGTATACTGCTGCAGTTGTTGCATAAAAATACAAGAAAACTGTATTCCAACAGAATGAGGTAAAGCAATTGTCTCATGCGCCCCATCCCTGCAGACTTTTCCGTGGGAACAAAAGGTCATATCTAAGGAACCTCAGATAGTCTACTAGGAGGTCAAACTCATTTTTAAGCTTCTCTCAGAACGATCTGCTGCAGAGTGGCCACTCACCATGATTTTGGCTGGTAGAAAAAGAAAAACACTGTAGCAGAGGAGCAAGAAATGTCAACGGAGGCTTTGTCCAAGGGCATATGAAAACAATCAAGGATCTCTGCCTTACTGTATCTCAGTAATAACAATGACATGTTTGAAGAACAATTATTGGACTGCATTGTTAGAGATTGAATATCCTTACTCTAAAAGATGAAATGGCAAAATCTAGTGCACAGTAAATGAAAAAGTTTCACTGGCCAGATTCATTTCAGCTGGTGACTTTTTTCAGCGGCATTTCAACTGCTAATATGAGATGTACAGTCACAAAGAAAGATAAAGCAATTCAGACTTTACAAAGGTCATGCCAATTATAGACAACTTGCTTTAGGGATAATGAAGTAGGCTCTAGTCTACAATAAGCTTACAACCTGTGTGTTTTTAAGACTCTACAAGACTCTCACTTGATCTTGTTAACTGAGAATTTAAAGGTTAATTAACAATATGTTGGAAAACCGATTTCCTGCTTTATGTTTTTTTCCCCTCTTCATAGCAATTTAACTAAATGTCTCTACAAGATAAAATCAGGAGGAGGAGAAAAAGTTGGTAAATAAAAAAAATATATGAAATGCTAACTGAATATGAGGTTTTCTGCAGTGCATCTAGCTGTCTCCAGGATATTCTGAAAAGCAATTTGTGACAATTGTGTCCAGCTGTTCAAAGCCAGAGGGTTTGTCTAGAACAGCTCTTGCTAGTAAAATATTTGAAAGCTAAAAGAAAGGAATGGAGCTGAGGCTATCCTCCCTGAAAATATAATTTCAGCATCCCTAAACACTTCAAATGTGTGGGAAGATAGAATCCAGACTTAGAAAAAAAATTAATGATTTGATTCCTCTTGTACTTGTTATTTCATCCACAGGAAAACTGAATCTATGTTGCACTGAGCTTCTAGTCACAAGCTTTTGATAATGTTTGGAATAGTTGGTGTGATGGTTCAAAGGTTCAGCTCTTCAAGAAACAAAGCATTTTTCTATTGAATTCTTATAGGGAAAGAGAAAAAAACCATTTATTTACCTGTTGTTAAAACTTCATATAGAGGGAACATGAAAGTTAGAAATACATTAAGACTAAGCAGGGCTTTTTCCATAGTGTTCTTTTGATCTGGTCCACCTAGCTCTGTTTTGTTTGCACTGTATCTCCTGCTATGGTAATCTTTTCCCCCAAAACCAAAGAGTTAGTGCCAGGATCTTCACGTCAAATGGCAGGTGGTGAAGGATGTTTGTTGTGGAGTAGAATGGAAGTTTCCACTTCAGTCCGACTCCACCCCGCCCCTCCCAGGCGGGAAAATATTGTAAGCTGATTGGCTGGCATTGTTCCTTAAACTGTATAAGGGACTGTGCCAGCCAGCAGCACTCACTTCTACTGTTACTTACTTACCTTGCAAATAAAGAGCTGAAGTTGCCATCCTAGCATCTGCCTCTTCATTGCCGACTCACACATCTCTCTTCAATGTTGTCAGAGATGGTAAAGACATAGGTAACTCTTGTAAATGAGGTGTAAGATGGTTATCCATGCAGGGTCTTCAATCCACAAGGAAGTGAGGGATCAGAAGAGAGAGAAAAGAGGTGCTACGATTCCAAATCTCATGATTTAAGTAGAATGCCAATATATATATATATATATTAAGTCTTTCCCAAAGGCACATAAAAACCACTTATAGCCATGCTGATTCATCAGGAGATTATCATGGATAAAAAAAGGCAAGCTATCTTTATCCAGATTAACTATAGTGGTGCAAATGGTGTTGAGAGATAGACAGCACTCCCGAACCTCAATGATAAAAATAGATGTACAAGTACTTGAAGCTGCAAAATTGGTTCCTTAGGGGGAATACAATTTTATTTAGAACAGATGGAACGGCTCATCCACATAGGCAAACTATCCATTAGCAGCACCTGGTCTGGAATGAGAATATGCTGATGGTACACAGTATTCTCTCTATTTCATCAGATTCACCTAGCATCTGGTTGCAGTATCAATGATTTGAAGGCATATTAGGGGAAAGTAACACTTTGGCATGCTGTCCTAAGCGAAGATAGTGTTGATTGCATAAACAGATGCCAGAATCAGGTCATCATTCCTCCTGATTTCGCAGCAAGAATATAAATGCTAAAGTCCCCCCAATGAGTGCAGACTTAACTTATCCTATTTTTGCAATACAACTCAGACTCCTGGTCCACTGCTTGCATTTATTGCTTGCAGAAAAATGCAAACTTTGTACCCATTAACAGCCCGCAGACTGAGTCAAGTGTATACCTGGCATTTTAGCAGAATTCTCAACAGGAGACCTGCGTCCTCTTCTGGTTTTTAATCTGCTGCTCACCGGGTATAAGCTGAAGAGTCACCAAGCAGAAGGTGGGGCGCAGAACGTCACCCTGATCCCATCTGACGTGCCTCTCCTCTATGGCTGGGTAATCAAAACCACTGTCATCCCAGCAGAAACGTTTAGTCAGATTGGGCTGGCCCCAATCCCAGCCTTGAGATCATTGATCTCTAGCTATGCAGAGATGGCAACCTACAACTGAGCCGTTCACCAGATGGGGCAGCTGCATTGCAAACATAAAACATCCAATTTCAAGCCTCAATAGCTCCTGGCAGGGTTGGGGCATCTGAGTTCCATGGTTTTCATAGAAACTTGCTCAATTAATAAGTATGGCAAGAAGATAAAATCAAGAGAAAATGAAGTTTGCTTGCACTGATACATTTTCAAGTACTAGAGAATCAGATGAGTGCTCTGTCAAAGTGTGGAGGCTGATGGAGTACATTTTAAAAATAATAACGAGAAACCTTTAGCAATTACCCTCTTCTTCAAAGTAATTTCTGATTTTCTATCCTATATAGCTATTCTGTGGAAATGAAGTTCCCTGTTTTTTCTTAGAATATTAGTATGCTTTTTGATGGATCCTGCTGTCAGATCAAATTTTGCCTGATATTTAACCTAAATCATCTGTCTTATCTTTCTAATATGTTAATTGGCTGTTTCCACTTTAATTAACCTTAAGCCTCCTTAATAGCTTAATAAAAAAGATATGCAGTTTTTTATTACAATGTTTAGCCTGTTCTTAAAGATTTAGCTCACTGTCCATGACTGGTTTTCTTTAGCTGTGCATATTATTTTTCAGTTCTGTCAGAATCATGAGAACCAATTGCAGAAATTCATGTGTGATGTTCCTATAATTAAGTGGTTGTTTCCATCATTCTATCTTCAATGAGCCTTCCTTAGCCTTTTGCCCTCTGATCAGCAGATCTCTTTTTCCTCAGGAAATGGTTGACCGGAATCACTTCCCTGTAACAAAATCACACACTACTGTGTCCCAGTACATGAGAATATCAGCACGCTGTGGGGAGATTTGATCATACGGATCCTTTAATTTGAATTATTTTTAGTTGACTGAACTTTTAAATGGCTAGACTAGGCCTGATCATAACTAGACTGATTCAGTTTTTGCATAAGAGTGATTCAAAAAGGAAATGTGTGTGTGAATATATATGGAGAAAAGCAGAATTGACACTGTTGCAAAATTACACACACATATCAGTATACACATTTTACTATTATTGCTTAATTTTTCATCAAGTCATTGGTTTATGGATGCAAAGGTCTTCAGGGAGTGTTCAAATGCAGACAGAATTACCGCACTTTCTGTCTTGCATAAGAAACTCTGACTTAGATGACAGATGGATACCATCATAGGTAGCAGTCAGAGAAGTCCCTGTTGGCTTCACATTTGAGAAGACTTTGGAGGGCAAACGATTCCAGCTAAGGATAGCTTTAAGCTCAAAAATAGTCCTCATCCACCTGTTCTGACAAAAGCATTTGTCAGGGGGGAGGGAAGGTGGAAGAAGAGTTCATGTCTTGATTAAATTCCTCCCCCTCCTTGGTTGGCGTCTCGCTTCTGGATTTCCAGCCATCACAGCCGTAAGTTTCTGTTCAACATAAGAACTTTTTACAGCTCTTGAAAAAAGAATTGTAGTAACATGGGGTGGAAAGACATTATACGTGTGTAAAACAGCACACCTTAAAATGCCACTGTCAATTGTCAACCTCCTGCCAGAGCTGCTGTTATGAAGTCAATATCGGGAGCATTAACAAACAAGAAGAATTCTGCTTTCACTTGTGAAATTATTTCTAAATGAATATCTCAGATGCTTCCCCTCCTCAAGCTTTCCTAGCGCTACAAGTTGGGGCTGCAAAAATCTGATTGATCACAGATGGCAGCAAACAGATACAGTCTTTCAAGGCCAGATTTGATAGCCCTATGCTTTTCTCATTACTGTTTAAGGACATGAGCTATAGTATATAAGTCAATCTTACTTTGGGAATAAGTATAAAACTTCACTGTTTAAACAGATTGATAGCTCCCCTCCCCAACCATAATTCTTGTGCTTTTAACAATTGCATTAAAAGCATTGCTTCAATAATTGGAGTTTCCTCCCCTTGAGATGTCATCACAATGAAGAGAGTAGCTCCCCTCCCAGCATCTTATTTCCTGCCACAAAACGCGGTCATGACACTGGAGCAAAACATGCAGCCATCCTGCTAAGTTCTATCCAAAAAAATTGTTACTAAGGCTATTAGATGTGGGCTAGCAGTAATCTGATAGTCATCAGTTGGAAGCAAAAACTTAGTTTTCTGCATCTCTTTTGCTGCCATCTGGTGGCTGCCTGGAATTTGCAGCTGAGATCCGGTAGCCCTAAATCATGGGTCCTCAATGTTGGGGAGTGGATTAAAATCCAGAAGCCCCTTTGAGGTTGACCTATGAATTATAGCGCTTGACTCTGCTCAGCATACTCATAGAATGAAACGGAGAGCGTAGTTCTAATCAAAACACTTTTATTTAAAATAAAATAAGGTAGAAAAACTCTAGTCTAAGTAATAGGCTA
>JANHFO010005829.1:7504-18192 GCA_032468095.1 Pareas carinatus | reverse complement strand
GGCTGAGGAATTCTGGGAATTGAAGTCCACAAGCCTTAAAGAGACCAAGGTTGGAGACCTCTTGTCTAGAAGACCTCCAAGATCCCTTCCAGTTCTATTCTGATTCTGGTTGAATTTGTGAGATGCTCTCTCTAATTGGCGAGATGATATGCCAAGTAGATCGTGAATGCTGGTACAGGAAGAGGGCCCACATGAGAGATGGAACAATTGATTTATAACATACCACATTGTCCAATGACCTTATAATTGTAAATTGTGAAACCTTTTCTTTATGAAATTCAAAGTAGCTTGAATTCTGTCCTCTGCTGATCTGTCATCTCCGATCCCTCCTCTTCTATCAGGACATCCTTTTGGCAAGCATTTAAGAGACCATGAATCTTCCCTAGAGGGTCTTAACATATGTCTTTGTAGTCATAAACTATGGGACAAAATCACTACTTTGCATATCTTCCTGAGCTAATGAGCTGGGAGGAAACTCCTCCGTATTATAGTCACCTGCTTCTGACACTGATCCACAGGGCAGATGCCTGTGGAGATTTTTGTCTACAACAGCTGCAGGAGAGGGCTAAGAATTGTTTGTGCTGTCGTGACAGTTCTAATTTGAGTAATCTCCTGCATAGTTATTGAAATTTTGTACACATAGATGTTCCAGAGTTTTATTTAGAATGATGGGTGGGGGTTTCTATCTTTGTCTGCTGCATCTAATGGGGCTTCTGTCATCTGCACTAATTCGAAAAGGAGATTTGCGGAAGCTGAAACCTCTGCTAATGAGCCTTTGAGTTTTTCCAGTTTGTGAACGATCTCGACGTGTTCCAACATAAGAAGAGCCACAGAGGAGTTAATAAAGCTTTTGTCATCATCCTTCACAGTTTGCCACTCATCCATACTCTAAAGGATCTTTACTTAAAGTTGGCTTTGTACAAGTTGATAGATTCTCTTTTTTCTTACCTTGCTTCCGGCTGCAAAGTTTTAATGGTGCTTTTCCTGGGGGGCAGTTGTGACTGAACAATTATTCATCCTAGCATTATCATCCTGGATGCTGTTTCTTCAATGCATTGGGCAATAAAACTGAGGACAGGGGGGGGGCTCCTCCATCAAAGAAATGGAAGACGTTCTTATATGTCCAGGGTGGAAAGGAAAATAGCCAATATTCTTTAAATAAATGTATTGGCTTTGACAAGCTAAAAATTGAGATGAGAAGATCAATGTAAGAGCACTGTTTCTCCCTGTTATTGTTATTTATAGCAATATGAAAGAGAATTCAGCTTGTCAGAAATTGTTTTATTTATTTATTTACAGGCCACCTTTCATAAGTAGGCAGCTTTGTGAAAACAAAGATAAAAGCTAAAAGTACCTCCGGCACTAAGACAAACCACCTTCCAGCTCAAGCTTCAATCTTTTATTTCTCTGTCTCTCTCTATCTCTCTATCTCTCTAACTCTTTATCTCTCTGTCTCTGTCTCTGTCTCTGTCTCTGTCTCTGTCTCTATCTCTATCTCTATCTCTATCTCTATCTCTATCTCTATCTCTATCTCTATCTCTCCGGATTTCAACTCCTCCCTCCCCTTTGGTCACAATGATGACTAGGTGTTCAGATGGCAGTTAACACTCCCTCTGAGCATTAAAGTGTTCTGTACCTTTTTCCTTCCCACTCCTGTTAACAAAGCAAGTTCCAATCACTTCCCATTCTGTAGGTGTGTATTTTGAGGGCTGGTGGGGAAAACAACAGTTTTGCAGTTCTTGTCACCTGGGTGAGAAAGAAAAATAGAGCAGAATCTTGTCCTTTTGAATTGTATTCAATCACTCTACAGAGCAACATGCAGTAATGTCTCAAATGCTCCCTGGGGAGTTCTTGGAGTTGAAGTCCACATATCTTAGAATTGCCAAATTGAAACACACCACTAGAGTAACAGAAAGAAAATGAGAATAGCTTATTACATAAGTACATTTAACATGGATGAGTGAAGGGCAGAATAAATGTGGAAAGGGCAGCCATTCCCCATCAAATAGACAAATATTTTAAGAACTCACATCTTCCAATAAAGGACTTTGCATTTTACCACTGGAAGTCCCGATTTAGAAAATTGGACTGCATATGTAAACTAAAAAAACACCTTTCTACATTTAAGTAAGTTTCACATCACATTAATAGTAATAATGTTAAAATAAGACATGAATATATATATACATGTGGGAATTCATGAGAGGTCACAATTTTTCCTCTCTTTTCTTGCTTTGTACGTCTAATAAAATAAAATTATAAAAAAAAGTTCATATCCCCTCTGCAATGTTCGAAGATTAACATGATAAATTGGTTTATTTGTCAATTCCATCCAGAGAATGGAAATACAGCAATACTTCTGAGGTACATCTGAGAAGATATTGCAGCAGGCAATTTTGTAGAGGGGATATTTTCAATCGGGAAGAGAAGAGAGAAATCCTCTTAGGAAAGGAAGCAGTCCAGCTTAAAAAAAAAACGGGGAGGGGGAGTGAATTTCTTGCCTCTGGACTCTGCCTGTATGAGCTATTCCTCCGTCCTGCAAAATTCCAGCAGGTTGACACCACAGGCTAATCCTCACTGAACACCTTCATTTTCCAGCCGCTTGAAAATTTTCTGAGCCCCTATTCAGCAGTAAGAGAAGAAAAGAAAGTAGGCTTTTCTTAAGATCAAGGCTTTGGTTTTTCATGCCATTGAATATTAGCCACCTAAACTGGCTTTGTTATGAGGGAGGGACAATCCCTTCCTTTCCTCCCTCCCTCCTGCCTTCTTCATACATTAGGCAGGGGGTATCATGGACAGAGAGGTGAGACTTTTGCTAATTTTTCTGCTGGTGCTGCTGCTTGTTTTTTTTAAAGTAAAAAATCATTTATTTGAGAGTTGGTTATTCTCATGGGCTACGATCTGAGAGAGCAGATTCTGGAGAGGGAAGGCATCAAGGATACTCACTCTCAGTCTGGCATTGTCCATCGAGTTCAGTGGATTACATTTCTCTATGTCAGACTTGGGCTTTGAATTTTTCAATAGGTTAAGAACTCCAGCTATTATATCACCTGGTGTACGACGTGGCCTACAATGCAAGATTTTGAACATACTTTAAATCAAGTAGAAAGACGACAATGGCCTGGGTAAAACAGTGCAACTAAGGGCCAGCTGTACGCCGGATATAATCTGAGGAATAGCATTGAAAAGATTTTGCCACCACTGCTAAGAATAGCAACTGCAGGGTGGCAAATCTGGGGCAACCCCTGTTCTTCACATTTGAAGTAGTCAGCCTTTTACCCTTTTCATTTTCATGTGTGAAACATCCACGACCAGTATGAAGATTTCTGGCTGATTATTAGTGGGAAAGAAAAGGAAACAAACACTATCTCGACTTCATAAGCCTATTTTACTATTCATTTCTTCCTTCCAAACAAATAAATTCAGAGACAAAATGAATTAAAACTCCCCCCTCCATTTCCTTCAATGACATCATTTTGTCATGAATCAACCCCTATAACTCTTTACCCCCAAGCCAAGTTACCTCGTCTTTACTTTAAAACTATTTTGTTGCTTAACCTTTCCCCTATCTTGGTTGCTACTTTTTCCTCTCAACTAACAGTATTGCTGGAGGGGAACTATTGTTGGGGGAAGGGCAGTGTCAAGGGTTTTTTAAAAATCAATTTCCTTGCAATAGTCCCAATCTAGATTGTATTCCTGCAGCATTGTTCGCTTTTTAAAAAGGGGGATATAAATCAGGGGATTTAAAAATGTGCTAAAGTTAGATCCTGATTTAGGATATTTCTAGGCCCCTTACAGAGTTACCAATCCAAAGCCATAGTGGAACATTTCCCTCTTCCCCTTTGTGGATGTTTCACATGAAGAGATTTAAAAAGCTATAGAAAAAGAAGGGAGGGATACAAATGAGGAAATAGTCCTGTTCAAACCAAGTCTCAGGACACTTTTACATCGTAGGCCTCTATGATCCTATGAGTTCCATTGAGTTTAGCAGCTGTGCCAAATTCTTTCCAGTTTTGCTATGGTACATGTTTTTGTTGTTGATGGTGATGCAATCTTTTTGATGCAATATCGCAAGTTTGTGGGCGATCTGTTTCTTCACTGAAGGAAATCAGTCTTGCCTCATCCCTCCTTTTGGTTCCTCAGCTTCAGTTGCTCTAACAGTTCTTCCACGGTAAGGTTTCCCATGCTTGGGAAATTCAGCTTCCTGTTTCTCAACAAGGTATGGATTTATCAGTAAAATCTGGAATTCTCAGCTATGGCCATGCAGTCTTGGGAACTCTGAGAACCGAAGTCCAGATGTTTGGAAGTTGTCAAGATTGGGAAACAATAAGCAGAAAAACATGTTGACATAATTTATTGATTGATTTGTTATGAATTTATCGCAGCTTGGCAATATCTGAGAAGATTAATAGCAAAACTGATGGTATGATTTCATGGCACCCGCACAACTTTCTTTTTATTATTATTATTATTATTCTAACAAACAAATACGTAATATATTTCAATCAGCATCCACCAACTGGATAACCTTATTGTTTATCCTCCCTTAGTGCTTATATAATCATATAATCTTAAAAATTTTAATACCTGCCCCTTCCTCCTATTACACGTTTAAATGATTTCTTATCACATACAAAAGCATTTTTCATTTATATAAGTTACGTCAACCATATCCTTATTTACCAATCTTAGTCTAGTATATATTTCAATATTATTCCATTTTTACAATCTATTTTGATATTTAGCTTTAATTATCCTAAATATTTCTCTTTTATTGCTTCCATATTAAATCTCCACCAATCTATCATCTAATTTCCTTTGTTCTTACAATCTCCTTTGTAAAAGATCAATTTTTACTTGTATACATTTTACAAAGTCATCTTGCTCCATTTTTAAACAAATTTATCATTTGTTAATTCTATTAAACCTCTTACATCTTACACATTAATTATATTCTTCTGTATTTTTAAACAGCCTACTACATTTTAAATCTTTTAGTTCATCCTGTTTATCTTCTCTAAGCATAATAACAAACTTATCGTTTATCAAATTTATCATTTTAATCCATGTAATTTTACCATTTTATTATTTAAGCATTTATTAGCTTCTCTTTTTATCCAACATTCATTATAAATCACTACTCAATATCAAGAACTTAAAAAGTTTATTCTATTTAACATTTTAATTCAGATACTTAATCATTTAATAAAACAAACTTTAGATTTCATATTCAATTCTTCATTTTATGATATTTTTATCTGTCCAAATTTTTTCTATAATTTCCACATCTGTGTCTCTCTTTTATCTGCATCTCTGGAACTATTCCCCTTCTCTCTTCTTCATTTTTCCAAACTCCCTTAAATTTCTCTATTGATGTCTTACATTTCTTTAAGGCTGTTTTGTAGATTCGCTTTTTTGCTTGTTTCTTATGATGCTCATGGGGGTAGTTAATGCTCTCTTTTTAGCAAACTTACACCTTTCCTTGAACCTCCTTTTGACTTTTAAATTGTGATTTAGTTTCTCCTTCTTAAGCATGATCACCTCTCCAGCAGCTTTTTGTTTTCTTTCTGTTGTTTCCAGTTTGTCAGTGTAGTAGTTGTCCATATTGCAGTCATCTGTCTTTTCTTTACTTGGATTTTTTTCCTTTGACTTTTCTATACACCTGTCATCTATTTCTTGTGAGATTTCTTTAAAGTTAGATTTTTGTAAATCCATAAATCATTAGCATTTCGTGCATATGTTTTAATATATGTGTTGTCATTTTTATTTTTATAACAGCTCCTCTTTATATTTTGCTTTGCAACAAGTCCTGGAGTTTCATTTCTTTGTAAGCCTAAATATTATTCTTTCTCATTGAGATCAACACTTCACAGCTGCTGTCCAAGGTCAAAGTCAGGCACTTACTTTCCACTTTCACTTCACCACCAAATTTTTATTCATTTTAAAATATCTCCAACAAGATCTTAAGGGACTTTACAATCTTGCATTGTGGAACCAATATATTTTAGCTTTTAATATAAGTAGAAAGTCATTTCACCTCTAGACTCTTTATTTCAGTCCAAAGTTTTTTTCTTTTTCTTTTATAATTAATTCCTTCTGTTTTTGATCACCATTTTTTTTCTCTTTCAGGTATTAGCTTTTTTAAAACTCTTTTTAATCAGGTATCATAGTCCTTTGGGGTAGGATTTTGAAAAACTCACGCATGTGGTTAGATGTTGATTGCCAGCTTTTTTGCGGTTTGTTTCCAAGCCGCTTTCATTCTAGCTTCTTTCATATCTGCAGCTAAACGCTGCGAGAATTGCAGCACAGCATAGCAGAACTTTTGAGGAGTCCCTTCTCAGTCCCAGAGTGGTCGCCACCTCCCCCAGGGCTGCGGAACATCTCCTCCCTTTGTTGCCTCTCTGGGACAACTTTAGGTTTGGCTCCAGGCCTGGAACCGAATCAATCTACCAGCTGTCAGGCAGTTCAGCTCAGGAGCCTCCCGAGTCTGCTACCTTTCCACCACACTGTCCACCGGAAGTCCAAGCACCTGCACAACTTTCAATGAGACATTTAATATAGAATGGCATGATTTGCTTATAGATGTTCAGGTAATTATTTTTGCAAATGACCAAAGAACTGTGTATAAACATGTGCTTTCACTTTATTTTGTTTTCTTACTGTGTGCTTGAACAAGAGGAATGACAGGTGGAATAGCAATAAAGTGACTCTTTTGCAGACTCATATCAATCAGCTTGGGGGGTGGGGAGACACTGATTGATTCAACATTCCTAGATCAGCAGAAATGACAAGTTTGCTTGAAATTGTTGTGGGGCCATTGGGACACAGAAATGATGCTTGGTGGTGGAAATGCCCCAAGGCTGCAATCCTGTGCTCACTCATCTGGGAACAAACAAGCAAAGAACTGCATTGATAGTTATCTACCTGTCAAAGAACACCAATAGTTCAGCAGTGTTTTAAAGAGTTAAAATGAAACTGGGCAATCCAGAATTGGCCGAAGGGGAAAATATCTTCTGAATTAATCAGCAGTGGGAATTTTTGGAAAGAGCTGCTATCAGAGCGTATGTGGCAGTATAATCAGACTTCACAATATCTCTCATTATTGTGACAGAAATTCAGCAGATGGAGAACTGGAGAACTCTATTGTCAATACTCAATTTTCTTCAGCATTGTATTGTTGAAACACAATTACAAATCCTGATAACAGGATTTTCAAGTGCTAGGGTGAAGCCTAAGCTAAGACATCTAAGCTGAGGCTTTGCACACTTTCCACCAGACAGGTGGCATTACAGTACTGCAACGGTACCAATATTTCCTAGTGTCAATATCTTCATTAAATTTTGCTAGCAAATTTATCTTTCCCAAATAGTGTTTAGTTCCCAGTTCATGTTTACTTAGGTAATTGGAACAATTTTGTGCACTAACATTGAGCAAGGAACGATTTCTAAGTACATCCAAGAACACCTGAAGAAAAAATTGGAAGGGGGTTTGGAAGAGTGTAGGTTGTAGTGTTAGTTTGTGCACGCAGCATGCATCATCATCATAACACACCTTGTAATTTGTTCTTGCGTGTGTTTGCTTAGTGCCCTATTCCATGACAGAAATAATATTACACATCAGTCTTGCACTATTTTTAGCCATGCCACCATCCTTGTAAGTTTGACAATTTCACATGATTTGTCAGAAAAAAAGAACTCTATGTTCTAAAATAAGAACATGGGAAGAGGATTTATATTGAATCGTATTATTGATTTGTCAAGAAAAAGAAAAGGCCAAAAGCAGAAGCAGGGCAACAGTATTATCAGGTCCAGTTAAACACTTATTAGTATTTGAGGTTTAAGTTAGTAACAGAGAATATACGGCATGTAATGAAACTGAATGAAATTCTAAAGAACATAAAGTTATAAAAAAAACTGCTAGAAAAATAACTGTGCGAATTACAGTGCAAATACAAAAAGGATAAGTGCACTCAAAAGTTGTAAGCAGAATGGGTTCTTGCCATTATCACCTGGATTATATTCCTCTCTTTTTTTTAAAAAAAAACACCTAACCTGTTCTAGTAGAAGAGCAGAGGTGCAACTATAGACATGCAGAGATCACAACATATGACCTTAGAAAGTATGAGAAAAGTCATAAAATTGGATATAAGATGAAAGTAAGGGTTTCAAGATTCTATTATAAGATTCTATAACAATAATGTTCTGTCATATTTTTTCTTGTGTTCATTTCCTGATCTGGCCTACTTCAAAGCACCGAGAATCACTGTCTTGAACTCTTATTTATATGTAAGTCGACTCAGCATACAATAATTTGTAATTTGGAATTATAAGGCCAATTTTGAGTAACATGCAATTAAAACCTAGGCTTCTTCCTGTATAGCAAGTGATTTTGCTGATCATTTGTTCATTAATTTGGTGTTCTCCAGATGTTTTGGGATTACAGCATCCAGAAATCTCCCCCTCCATGTTCAACCTCTCTAGAGGACATCCGCCTGGGAAGAACTTCTCTAAGTACATGCCAATAACTTGATTGCACATAGAAGAAGTACCATGCTCAGTTAAGAGAGATCTTAAGAGAGTGAAAGCTCCTTGTCAAATCAACTTGTTCTTTGGTTTCTTGAAAACAATAGTTTATGGGTGCACAGACTTCGTTCGTAGCTTCAGCAGTGATTGAGTATAGGACAGGAATACCAGAACATCTCATATTTTGATATTACCAGATATATTATCAAAAGAGTGTGATTCCTTTTAATATGCTTGAAGAAATGAAGATTACCTCTCCTTTTGCATTCTGTATGAATTTTAGATGACCATCACAAAAAGTCCAGTATTTGGAAAAATATCTAGACTTCTTTTAGGTTAATGCACATTGTCTGCTACTTTATAATTCTTAGCAAAACATTAGACTTACATTTGTAAGTGAGCAATTCCACTTCTCTTTGCTATTTGCATATTTTTCTAGGTCATGTTTCATATCATTTTACAATACCTAATTTGTTAAAATCCCTTCTGTCGCAATAGCTAGTAATTTGCAGCAGACGTTTCATCTTGAAATGCCAGCAGAGCATTGTGCTGTCCAGCTGGCATGTAGGTGTTTCACAGAAGAGGAGACAAAAGTCTGTAAAATGTTGAAGAAACTTTTGCAGATGAGGCAATACAGAAGGTACTAGAGGACTCTTTAAGTAAGGGGGGGCTGACCCTAACCTTAGTCAGAATTGATATTACAGAGTTTGAAAGGACAATTGTGGTCAATGAGCCCAACTTTCTGTTCTGTGTGAGAATCCAAAGGAGAACATTGATGGCAAATGACTTTCCAGCCTCCATTTGCACATACCCAACATAGTTGAGCTCCCTATCTTTCTTAGCTATTGGCTCCTCTAGCAAACTATTCTTAAGGATTATTTTTCTCCTAAAGTTCCATCAGAGTGAGGTATTCACTTCATGGAGTAAGTGTTGAGGGCAAAATGGTCAACTTTCTGACTTTTCCATGTTTAACACTTGTGCTGAGTCCCCAGATATCATGTTGCCTCGGGTGTGGTGGAAGACACTATCCTATTGCTAATGGTGAATTTCTGGATATGGAATAGGAAGGGACTGGAGATTTGACCTTTGCCTTAAGCAGCAAAATATCTTGGGTCATTTTTGAAAAGGTAGGAAATGATTAATGAGGGAACCACAGACTTCTGATGTAATATCAATAAAAGGGCAATTTTTATAGTGGCTAAGGTCCTGAACTAGAAACCAGAAGTCTGTGAGTTCTTAAACATGAAAGCTGGTTGGATGGCTTTGGGCCAGTCACTTTCTCTCAGTCTAGCCCACCTCACAGAGAACTCTGTCTTAACTTGCATCATCCAGATGTATTGGGAATTCCCAGTAAAAAGCTCAGAAACAGATGGGTTGTAACAAACTTTGCAGACTCTCCAACAATTTTTGTCCTAGGTTGGGTTACAGAGCTTCCCCAGAGCTTAGTTAGACTCCCTCTGGGGCTACTTAGTTTCTTCTCCCAAGTCTGGAAAATGACTCTTAGCTTACTTATTTGACCCAAGATCCTGAAAAATATCCTGGGGTTTTCTCCTTTTGTACTGTATGAATAGCAACCTGGAACTAAAAATCATTTTAGCTTAAAAGCTGCTTTGTCTGTGAATGTTTTAATCTCTAGAGGATTTTGGCTGTTGCCAAGAGAAATAAAATCAATAGAAACAAATGGAAGCAAGCATATACAGATTTCCATTCATAACAAATGATTCCCATTCATTTTATTTTCATTTTTTGTAATAAATACACACACAGATTACCCTGAAAGTATTTTTTCCCCAGCAGCTACAAGAGGATGTATCATTGGTTGCTTTTTCAACATTTTTCAAGGGAACACAGAAGCTTCTTAATATAATGATACAACCTGAAGTTTCTCTAGAAGCTTTCCTTTACCCAGAAAAGGGTAAAAAGTTTCAACAAGAAGGAAGAATACCTGATTTAAATCAATTATTTCAGATAGTACCATATGTTCTGTTTGTTTATTAGCAAGTGTCTTCCATGACATTTGAAGTAAAGTGTCATATTTGAAGAGAGAGAGAGAGAGAGACAGACAGACAGACAGACAGACAGAGACAGGGAGAGAGACAGGGAGAGAGAGAGAGAGAGAGAGAGAGAGAGAGAGAGAGAGAGAGAGAGAGAGAGAGAGAGAGAGAG
>JANHFO010005828.1:23098-35608 GCA_032468095.1 Pareas carinatus | reverse complement strand
CCTCGCCCAGCCCCGCCCCCGAGGTCATCTCGCGTGGGCCCCGCCCAGTCACCTCCCACGGCGGCTTCTCGCCACGGGCTCCTCCGCGTCTTCTTTCTGATGAGTATGATTACAGGTGGTCTTTGACTTCCAGTCACCCGCTTAGTGGCCATCTGAAGTTACAACGGCGATGGGGAAAGCGACAGGGCCTTTTTCTTCACCCCATTGCAGCGGGAACGCGGTCAGAATCTGGACGCCGGGCAGCGGCCTCGCGCTCGTGGTGGCTGCAGCATCCCTGGGGGCCGATGAGCACCTTCCCAGCCTTCTGACAAGGAAAATCAGCAGGGAAGTCAGGTTCACTTTATAAAGACGTTGCTCACTTAACCATCCATTCACTTAACTGTGGCAAGAAAGGTCGCAAAATAGCTGGACAACGGTCTTGCTTAGCAGCATAAATTTACCAGTCTCTATAGGGGAGGAGAGCTGCAGACCAGGCTGAGAATAATCAACAATGCACTGAGGCAGACGCTGGTGGGCAGCCAGAGGCTGCAACAGGAACACCTGAAGAGGCTTTTGTAGATGCCAGAACGTGCAGCATGCAGACTGCTTCCATAAACATTTGTGCAAGAACGGGCCGTTTTCAGGAGCTCAGTGAATTCAAGTGTAGTGCTATTGTAGAATATGATTGTTTAAAAATAAAGATGAAATACTTTAAAATCTGATCTTCAGATCGTAGAGTCAAAAGTATGCAAGATCTTTTGTTTGTCTATCAGAAAGACTTGGACAAGAGTCTCTTCATGCCTTTCGCCCCCTTTCTCCCCATAATATTATCTTAGAAATTATTGTTATTGTTATTATTATCATTATTATTATCATCATCATCTTAGAAATAACCGTGAATTCTTCTTCTTCTCTTGGTCATGTAGAGTTTTGTGTCAGCACTTTCTCTTTAGTTTGTAGCTAACCATTCTAGTATAACATGAATGTAATCATGATTTGTGAAACAAATATGTAACTCCTTAGGCTAGGGGGAGAGCCCAGCGGAAGGCTTGTGAGCAGAACCGAGGCTTCAAGGGCCATCAGATAAATTCGGAGGGAGGGAGGGAGCTCCAAGGGCCAGACGCCCAGCGAATACCAGCCTCCAGGCGGTCCCAGAGGAGCAAAGCCGCTTCCCTCGGGCTCTGCCGGGAAATTTCCCGCCTCTCTTCCTTCCAAGGCTGAGCGGGAACACTCGTCCTCCGGAAACGGCTGAACCGGGCAGCATTAAGCAGCCGCCATCTACTCACCGACTTCCGCTGAGTCCGGGCGCATGCGCGATGCTACGCCACCCTGCGCGCAGCCGCCCTCGGCGCACCTCTGACGCGCAAGATGGCGGCGCCCATCCAGTGACCGGCGGTGATGCTCCGGCTAGTGCTACGCGGCGCCTCAGCGCTCGCCGGGGGTAGCCGCCCCAAGCTCGTGGCGGCGGAGGCGCGTCAAGGACCGAGTGAGGAAGGGCTAGCGGGCGGCACTTCTCTCTCTCTCTCTCTCTGCCTTTCCCTGCCCTGCCCGCGCTTTACACCGCTTCCCCTGCAGCCATCGCACGTGTTGCTCTGTCTGCACGACTGCGGGATGCGGGGATCCCATTCGGCCTTGGCCACGATGGCGCTGCCCGCCTAGGGCTCCCTCTCGAACTGGCCCCGTTTCTGGCGGGGAAAATCGCGGCTTGATAGAGCCGGAGGGCGGTTCGTGGTGTCACGGCGACGGGAGGAAAGTCTTTGCATTGTGGTTCTCATTCCTGGGCGCCTCTCTGTAGGCTGGTTTAAAAGAGGGCAGGGACTGAATAGCATTTGGCCCTACACGGTACAAATTCGCCTGCCCTATTTCAATTTCGCGTGTCCAGGAACCCAGCCCTTTTGTTTGTTGAATAAACCATGATCGTACGTAAAGATGTCTCGAAAGCACTGCACTGAGGTTAAAAACAAGCAGTTACCTGGCTTGTGAGCCCTTTTCTTCCCCTCTGTGTTTTTGAAGGAAAGACCGAGAAAAAACATCTAGTTCTTCACAACCGGAAAAAATATTCTCCATATAGTGCTGATCTTAGACTGACAGGCTACTTAGATGCCCCAGGCATCAAGAGGAAGTCAAATTAATCTTTGTCACTACATGACCTTCTTGTCCCAGTATGTTGTCCTGAACTGGTTCTGCATACATTTTTTATCTTTTCAGGGAAGACCCCTTTCCTCCAAATAGTCAGAGAATATGCCAGGCCTGTCCGGAAGAAAAAAGAAGGTATGTATTATAAATTGTTCAGCTTGGTTCTTATTGTTCCTTCTAGGTGAAAAGGCAGAAAATAAATAAGCAATGGATGGTTTGGAGTCTGGTTGCTGAGGATGCTTTGTTTCTATGATTTTGAACATTTGTCCATAATCCCAAGCCCTGATCCACTGAAATGAGAAAACAAAAGGTGATAGGAGTAAACTATCACCTTTGGCCCAGAAAATTTGAAAGCTGGATTTACTTCTGAGTAACTAATCTTAAAAAATAGGAATTTTCTTCGCTTCCTTCTTTCTTCCTATCACCAGGGAATTTAGGAGGACCTTGAAACTTTTAAAATTCCATTTTGGGGGAATCTACAGATATCTGTTTGGCCGCTATCGAAAAATAATTGCTGAACAAAAATTTATAGCAAGAGAGCAATTCTGTTTTAAGCCTTTTCTTTTCAGCTATCCCCAGCCATCTGGATGATCTGCCTGGTACAATGTTGAGGAAAGATTATATCAATGTTTCCGCTATAAACAAGTAAGATTTGCAGGGATTGGTGGGGAATGGGTGTGTTGCGGGGGGGGGACGACAGGATTTCTAGTGCCCCTTGTCTGTCACCTACTTTGTTTTACAGTTGGAAGAAAAAAAGCTCCCAAGATACAATCTCACAAAATACCCACCCTTCATATATAATCTGTTAATATTATCTGGGGGGGTTCAACATGACTTTTAATTTCCTTTGCTGCATCCTAAAAACTGTTTGAGGCCAGTGGCAAATGCCCAATTCCTCCGGAGATAATAATAATGATAATGATAATAATAAATCCAGGGAGACTCTGTGCTTTCCTGCAGGGTGGATGATGTTGTCAGAAGAATGCTGTCTCTGGAAATGGCAAGCCAGGTTAGTTTTTTGTTTTTCTTTTATAGCCAGTTTGGGATTTAGGAGCAAAAAATACTACCAAATAGTCAGCCCTTCAGATCACCTTAGGTCAGGGAACAGACTTCATAGGAGCTACCAGAACTCTGTTTTATTATTTTATTTTATTTTTATTTTATTTATATATTATTATATATAATAATAGAATATGAAAAGCCTGTCAAAACTTTTCTCTCTTCCCTTGTACTAAAGAAAATTAAGGCAGGAGTTTTCCTCATCTCCTGTCTCTCTGGGCTCAGCTGATGTAATGGTCACTGAATTCCTTTTTCAAGGCTGTCCTCCTTCATTATTACTAGCTTGTGACAGTTTTGCAATGTACCTTTGTAAACCATTTGTCACATTTGTCTGATAGGGTGATCTGTATTATTAATTGCTTTCAGTACTTCTTTCACTTTATTGAAACCAAAAGCTCGGTAGTATACAGTTCATTGAGTTGAATTTCTCAATAGGTGTGTATTTCTTTTAATTTGTGGAATTTAAAACATTTCAAATCAAAGTATTTGGAAATTGGAATATCCTGTTTCAAAAGAGAAACAGTCTTTTAATTCTACATGTTGTTTTTCCATTTAGCATTAGTATACAGGCAGTCCTCAGATTATCGCCATTCATTCAGGACCATTCAGGATTATAATTGTACTGAACAAGGGGGATTTATGGTGGGTCTCGATGTTTCAGTTGTTGCAATGTCCCCAAAATCAGGAGGTCACATTTCTACTCAGAGTTGCTTTGGATAGTGGAATGTAATAAATGAATAAAATTTCTAATGTTCCGTGCTAGCTTCCCACAAGCAAAGTTGTGGGAAAGCCGGCAAGAAGTCGGAAGTCATGATTACATGAAATCCTTGCTTAACGATCTGTGCACAATCCTCACGACAGCAGCCAAGACTGCTGGAATTGCCATTGTTAAGTGATGTGATTACGTGACATGCTTAACAATGACATTGCTTAGCAACAGAATTCCTGGTCCAAATTGCTGTTGTAACCTAAGGACTACCTGTATGCCAACAGCCATGATGTTTGTGAACCTTCAGTGTCCTTCGTGACTGTGTTTGCCGAACATATTTAATCAGGTGACCAAGTCAGCCCATTTCTAAGTTTGTATAATTATTAATCATAAATTTGGTTAGTACAGTAATACCAAGTCACAACAGTTGTAACAGAAGTTCTTGAATGAAAAGTATCTTGGCATGCTTTTGTTGTGCCTCGGTCTTTGTCCAGGACTTCCTTGCAGGATGAGGGCTCAGGTGAGGAGGAATTGGTGTGTGAGAGGCCCTATGCTCTGGCTGTTCCACCCTTGGCTGTTCCACCTTCCCCCTCATCTTCCTTGCCAGTTTCAGGAGGGGAGGAGGTGAATGAGCAGAGCAGGAGGCAGATATTGAAGGCCAGAGACTTATCACAGCCGGAGATGATTTAGTGAACAGCAGAATGTGCAGGAGATTGCGCTGAGAGCTTCAGAAAGAGGCTGAAGGCCAATCTGCTGGATGCTGCTGGGGGCGTGACAGACGGCCCCCAACCTCTACGGAGGCTTGAAAGAGTTGTCAGTCAAGCAGTTGATTAGTTCCAGAAAATGCGTGCTTGTGGTTTCTGCTCAGTCTTGGCTTCTTTGGAACTCTGGTTTGGCTTTTCAGTGCCATTTGACTTGGAAGAACCCTGACATGGCTTTTGGTGACTTGGATTTTGAATTTGGTAATTCTTCGACTTTTTGAATCTTGTGGAACTCTGTTTGGATATCTTGTGACCCTGGACTGCTTTGGAATTTGTAATCCTGTTTGACCTGATTGGATGTTGTCTAGACTAGTAAGAAGCCAAAAGCACCACCCTGAAGATGGCAAGTGAGACCTTGCTGAAATGTCGCCAAGAGACTTCCTTAAGCCAAAGAGAAATCTAAAGAACCAGACATAAAAGATTAATCAGATAGGAAAACTAACTGCAGTAAGATGTGGAAGTGTGGATATGAACAATAAATTAAAGATATTGGAAGGAAAAAGAAAGAAAGAGCAGTAAATAAACAGCAGGTTTAGAGAGAGGTGAGATGTAAGGAGAGGAATAATGAAAGTAGAAAGTAGGTAGAGGGAAAGTAGTAAGAAGGAAGAGAAGAGCATGAAAAGTGAACAAAAGAAATGGACTAAAAATAGGAGAGGAGAGAAAGATAGAAGGAAGAGAGAGGGAAAAGACTAATCAGAAGTTCACGAAGAAAGACAAGAGTGAGAGGAGAGAGGGAGAAAGTAGGTGATTAGTGGGAGAAAGGAAGAGGACAGGAAAGATCAAAGAAGGAAAAATGGGAGAAAGGAAGGAAAAGGAAAGGTAAGTTTAGGCAGAAGAAGTAGGGAAAATAGAAAGGTATAGATACCTTCCAAAGATCAACTAAACCTTGGCTAGAGGATATAATTCAAAATTAAAGACTAAAATAACTTACAGGATAACTGAGATCTCGTATGGTTATGGAAACATCAATAAGGTAAACAAAGATACGGTATATCCCAAATTTTGGGCCCATCGATAATAGTGAACAGAGAAATAACTCGAAACCCCAGTGAACCAAAGGATTGAAGCAGACGATAAGATGTATGATTTTATTTGATATGGGATTAAATCTGCATAATTGTTTCTCTTTGTTTTTTCTTTGCTCTTGTAAGAAATGATGCTATGGTATGAAAACTTAACGAAAAGAATAATTTTTAAAAAAGTAATTGAGACCGTTTCCCTCGGGAGTTTCATTTAAAGCTCTAGATGGAGCAGTACTAACATGCTGTAAATGTTGAGAAACTGTCCAAAATGTACAACAAACTGCTTTTGCATTTTTTTGTTTGTTGACTTTCATTCTCCAAGTATCACCAATGTCTGCTTGTGCCTGTAGAGGGAAAAAGTAAAAATGAAGAAAGAGCTGCTGGCAGCCAAAGTTCGCAGGAACCCAAATGACTGTGGATCTGCAGAGGTTCAAGGTAGGCAGAAAAGTGATAGCAGCTCCTCCTCCTCCTTAGCTCCATGGCTGCCAGGAGTCTGTCGGCATCACCCCATTGTGTTTTGGAAGGGATAGAAACTTAATCTTATGAAAATGGATTAAAGAAAAGATTGTTAAGGGGTGAAAGAATACTATGCTCTCAGCATAGGAAACCAAATTTATGGACGCTAATACTGCTTTTATTGTGAAGTAACAGAATCTTTGCAAGTCTAAATGTGCCGCCTCCCAATTTTCATGTGAACTAAGGAGAGTCTTGTTTGCAATGCTTTCTCGAGTGAATGTTGTACCTTGGACTTGGTTTTTTTTTCTTTGATCTGCTGTTCCTCAAGGTTACCTTTACAGTCCATTTCACATACCTGAAATGGTATCTCCCAGGAGGTCCAGACCTGTTTTTACAACTAGAGTGCTTTGGTATTTGGAAATAAATTTAGTCAAGAAATAGCATATTCATTAAATAATAGATTTTAAGTTAAAGCAAGGCAAATTCTGATTGAATTGCTAGGAAGAACTTTTTCAGGAAAGAGAAATTGGACAGTGGAACCCATGACCCAGCAAGATGGCAGGCTTCCCTTCGCGGGGGGGGGGGCAGAGGGGGGCAGCAGAGGCCGGACAGCCATTGAAGCAGTGGTATGGACTGAATGGCCTGGGACGTGGTGAAAGAGCGAGTTCATTTTCTGCAGCTTCAGTGCAGGTTTCAACATGCCACTGAGGCAATAACTCCAGGGTACAGCAGGAAGTGGAGCTATCAAAAGACGACTTGTGAAAATCAAACCACAACTGAATCCTGCTGCACAAATGATACCATTGCATAGAATTGCTATCCAGCAAGTTGTCTCGAGAAAGTTTTCTTTGAAATTTGCCTTTTGGGCAGAAGACTATCATCAGTTCTTTCTCCTGGTTTTCAAAACTGGCAGTTTCTTGCATGCCACCCTGGCAGGAATTTGGCATGACATTCAAGGTGAATGCTTCTTCCCCCTCCTCTTCTCAAACAAATCTGAATTAATAATTTCAACAATAATTTCACCATTTACCCAGGAGCAGATAAATTGTCATTGTTCCTTTCTGCTTTGGTCTCTGGCAGAGAAAAGTAATGGTGCCTAATTCACAGATCTTTGAAAGAATAGGTCAAAGGAGATAGAGAATATTTACCTTCTGAGGGGTGTGGTAGCTTATGTCTCTGATTGTGTAAAGTGTTTATTTTCAACTTCAACCAAAATAATTTCCTGGAAACTTATATAAAACAGCCAGTTTAGAATACTGATTAAGGGGTCAGGAGATCACAAGTCTTTCTTTAGGCACAAAGGCAGCTGGGTGATTTTGGAGCAATCACACTCTCTCAGCCCAACCCACCTCACAGGTCAAATAGAAGGTGGGAGAACCATCTTGCACGAATGTTTTGTTGTACAAAAACAAAAGGGAATCTAATAATAAATTAAAAAAATGAGATCAATAGTAATTATGCCAATACCGATCTACAGGCTTTTTGTATGAAAAATGCAACATAAAAGGAAAAGGAAGGAAGGCAGGCAGGCAGGCAGGAAGGAAGGAAGGAAGGAAGGAAGGAAGGAAGGAAGGAAGGGGACAAAGAGTTATTAAAGAATATAGTGCTTATGATGATTGGTTGGACTAGAAATAATTGAGATGCCCAGTAGGGCTGGTTATTCTGCTGAAATGGTCCTACTTTATATTTTCACACCTGTCCCCTCCACTCTGCCTCCTTTCAGCAGAACACAGAAACAACAGGGAACTCTATTCCCACATGTAACACTGAACTTCCTTTCACCAAACTGTGTCTGACTACTAATGTTCATGTGTAATCTTAAAAATAGGAGAAGAAAATATAACAGGAGCTTTTCTAACCTTTTTTTCTTAATGATCTAGTTGCCTATTTGACAGCCATGATTTGCACCCTCAAAGAACATCTGCATATGCACCCAAAGGTATGAATCTTCAAAGCATTTAAGCTGCTTGTTATGTAACTTCTTAAAACCATGTGTCCTAAGTCAGCAGATTTTGTTGAAAAGCACTGCAAACAAATGAATGGCAGAGAATTGGATTTCTGGCACTCCTTATTGAATGCAAGTATCTTCAAATCCAAAGTGATTCATTCTTCAAATGAACCTCGCAAAATTGATGCATACCCATCACACTATTCTTTTCTTATGGAATTAGATGGTGTTCCTTAAGAGAAGAAACTTGGAGGCATGAGAGAAGAGGGGAAGCTAAAACCAACGGTGGTATCTCATTGCTTTGTTCTCACCTTGCAAACCATCCTTGCTTTCATCATGTCCATCTATCATTTTGTACATTGTTCTTTCCTTAAGATTCTGAGCTTTTCTGAGGATCCAAAGGTGCTTTTTTCAAAAGACAACTGGACCTTCTTTGTTTTTCCTTGAAAATGTTCCACGTCTTCAATTCTGATTGAAATGTCTTGGATGAGAAGTGAAACATCTTCAAGGAAAAAACAAAAACAAAGTCCAGTTGGCTTCTGAAAAAAGCACCTTTGGGACAACCATGACCTGAATGATTGAGAATCTCTATAGACATCTTTTTTGAGGATTTCATAAGCTCAGTCTTCTCTTTCCTCTCAACCCATTCACTCTTCCTTCACATATTTATTTTGCAATTCAATCTTCATTCAGTCTGTCTAC
Source organism: Pareas carinatus (assembly GCA_032468095.1). Lineage (NCBI taxonomy): Eukaryota > Metazoa > Chordata > Lepidosauria > Squamata > Pareidae > Pareas > Pareas carinatus. The sequence goes on along the minus strand of JANHFO010005828.1, from coordinate 26,836 downwards.
TGTCCAAGCTGCCCAAACATAGATCTTTTCTAATGGTCACTCACTTCTGTATTTAACCAACATTTGTTTATCATTCTTTTGTTCTTGATATGGTACTCTTAGTATTCCATTTCAACTGTATTCAACTTTTTATGTTTCCCGTAACATATCTAGCTCTCATTTCCTAATATAGTAACAAAATGGACAGAAAAACACTTGCAAACAACCACTTTTTCTTCCCTAACAAACATTCCTTTAAAAAGTCACATCTACCTATTACCTTTCCACTGGTACTTCTTAAAATTTATCCTTCTTGACATCTTTAGGGCCACAAATTGCTCCTGTTTTTTGGCATTTGTAGTTGCTAGCCCAATTTCCTTTGTCAGACGTAAGGTTCTGGTACCTTGATTATTAGATCGTACTGTCTAAAAAATTTCATGCAGACTTTTCAGTTCTCAGCCACAAATATAGAATCATCTGCATACAAAAAATCATGCACATTCACATTCCCACACTGGGGACAGTGCTGTGGAGACCCAGTGGGACAAGATGGGAAGGGTAAGCAATGTTGGTGGTCCCCGGGGGAGCATGAGGTATCTCAGAGGGTCAGGGAAGATCTTGGGTGGTCTGAAGCTGGTGGCCTGCTTCAACACTAAGCCCCCCATCATCTTCCCCACCCTGAGATACCTTAAGTGCACTTAACGACATTCAATTAAGGAATGTATTGGGGAAAGCAAGGAGATATTACATTCATTTAACGTGATCCAATTAACAAATCCTTTGGTTGCGAATGTAATTGGTAGGCTATATTACATTCATAACTTGAGGATTACCTGTACTTCCATTGTATATGCTCTTAGCACATTCAGCAACCTACTTTCCTCTATAACAGTTTCCATAATTAAATCCTGTTCACTTTATCCTATGCCTTTTCTAAATCATTAAGTGTGCAATAAACTTGTTCATATTCATACATTTCTCTAAATGTCTGCATATCCTTTGCTTGTCATAACCACCCCATGTTTCTCACTATCTCTTGTACCCTTTTAATCAGAATTCTGCTAAATACATTTTTCAGACATATTAAATAAACAATCTGCCTTAGATTAATTGATTAATTACATTAGTATAGGAGGGCAATAACATTCAACCATTTAAATTTGTTACACAGCTATTCCAGAAGCAAATCATGCTTGTATAGTATTCTAATGTTTCTCCAATTATACTATTTACATGGTTATGACTTTATTATTTTTCAGTTGTCACATAATTTATGACTTTAGCATTCATCAATTTTTCGCTTGGATGCTACTTTTTCTATTCCTTTCTTCATTTCAGTTTCCTTGTTTTGTTCCAAACATTTTTTTAGTTTTTTTTCATCAAAATCACTTTTTTCTCTTAATTTCAGATGTCATTCTTTACACTCTTAGACCATATTCTTGGCAGCTGTTTTTTTTTCTCCATACACATTGTGCAGTCTTCTCCATTCACTTTCATTTTTTTATAACTGGCCTCATTTGTAGTCTATTTTCATTTCATCCTTTCACTAAGCATTTTTCATCAATTCCATTAATGTAACCATGGAATTCTCTTAACATTTTTTTCACTTGTTTTCAAGCAGTTTCTCTGTCCTCTCTTCTTTCATTCTGTTGTGAGATTATTCTGTCTTCTAATATTATTCAGGATTCAGACTCCCACCCGCTACATTTATTCTTTGTTTACTCCAATTTCTTTTGGTCTTTTTCTTCCATATCCAATTTCCTCTAAAATTCATTCTTGAAGATTCCAAAAACTAATTATTATCACACCGAGAACTTTTTATCATTCTTATATTGTTGTTTTAACAATTTAGTTGTGTAAGACTCTTGGCGACTTTATAGGCAAGTGTTCTCCATGCTACCCTGTCAAGCACAACTTCTTTCAATTGTTGGAATCTTTGTATCAGCCTTGGTGGAACCAAGCCAGCGTGTTCTTTGTTTGCCCTTTCTTCTTGATCCACTAACTATTTCTAGCATCACTGACTTCTAATTTGCACAGATGACATGGCCAAAGTAAATCAAATCCAAGTAAATCATTTTTGTATATCACTCACTAATTCTCTCAATCTTTCTTCACAGACATTCCAACCAGTCATGCTTTTAAATTTATTTCTTTTCCATGTGTATGTATGAATAGAGTCAGGCTTAAAACAAACATAGCCTTTGCTAAACAGATACTCCTCAATCTCCTTTTCATTCATGCCAGACAGCTAGTGGAATGAGCAGTGCTGAAGCTGGTGGCAGCAGTGAAACAGCACATCTTTGAAGGCAGCTGCAAGGATGAATTTATTGCTTTTTTAAAAAAACACCAGCTGTCCACATGATGTATGGCCTGCCCTGTGGATTCCTTCTTTCATGTGTATGCATAACAGTCAAGTCGTTGTGAATTAGTACTTCCCAATGTACATTTTAGACCTTTTATTCATAATTAAGCCTACACCTTCCCTTCCCTGCATATATTCAATAATTCCATAAGAGTTGACATCTTCATTCAACTCAGTTGCATCTTCCCACTTTCATCATTTCACAAAGATACATCATGACTATTTTTCTTTCAGTCATTTCATTTGATTATTCACACTCTTTGCATACACTCCTCTCGCGTTCCAAATTTCAGTTTTTTAATACCAAGGTCATCAACAAATAGATATATTGATATTGACCATCACCACCCTAAAGCTTTACATTAAGATGGAGAAAGTGGAGTTCAGGTTACCAGTTGAACCTGGGTACCAATAACTCAGGTTGTTCCTATGCCGCATATAGTGTTCCCTGCTAAACTCTGGTCAGTTCTGGCATATTACGACCAGGCTGCCAGAAGTACAACCAAAGACCAATTTTACTTCACACTATTATACGCAAGGTAGGATTTCTAATCCAGAGACTTCATTGTAAGCCTTTATCCTGTTGCCTGCATCTCATAAACTAGACAATATTTTTAAATCCAATCTGAGAAGCACAAAAGTATATTTTTAATACTGTTTTGCTTCTCAGAGATCACTGTGTAATAAATAGTGTTCCTTATTTCCCAATACAGTAACTTTTTTCTTCTAGCAAATTGTTTATTGCTGTCTTTTAATAAAAGTTTATTTAAGTACTGTCAGTAAATTAATAAACAAAAAGTTGAAAAATTAAAAGATTTGGATTCATGGATAATTCACTGAAGAGGCTACAACTTTCTAGGACAAGGTTAACCTTACCCATATGATGATAGCCATTGACCGCCGGACCGTTTTGCTGACATACCTACGTAATACCCGCTATGATATCTTTGAGAACACATGCAAGCAGTTGGAAATTGAGTATCTGCCTCCTCCACAATATCGGCGAAAAGTCACACGGCGTGCAGCTGTCAAGAAGGAACTTCGAGCCATGGTAGGTTAAGAATCAACTAGCCCTGAAAATGGATGGCGCTAGAGCGTCTGGCCCATACCCGGCTGTCGCCGGCAAAGAGCACCTCGGGCTAGGCCTCGGAGTAGGGCTGCCGCGGTGGACCTTGGAAGCTTAGGGCGCGGGACCTGGTGGAGCCACCACAGGTGCAGATCTTGGTGGTAGTAGCAAAGAAAGGGCCAGGCTGTCCTGATTCCCCTGGGGTTTTTAGCTGTATTTGGTTCCATTGGGGGGGTTAGTTCGAGTTTTAAAAAGAGTTTTTAAATTTGACAGCAGCCCAAATATAATATATTTTAAATCTATTTTAATCATTGTACTATATGTTTTTAGG